>JYJE01001267.1:85334-98647 GCA_000983655.1 Zymoseptoria brevis
TGTATTGTATATTTGGACATCGATCATGCTTATATCTTACAAGGCACCACGCAAGCCCAGCCAACTGCCACGCTCAACTTATCTCATCGACACTCCTCACAAAACCACTCCTTGTCCTCAGGAGCCTCCTCGATACCCAGACACTCGAAATGGAACCACTCTCGCTTGCAGTCCTGCCCATCACATGCCAGCATACGTCCAGAAGAGGTGGACTCGCAAAAGCAGTACTTGACATCTCTCGTGTCTTTCGTACCCTTTTCTTGCTGCGGCCGTTTCTGCTGCTTCGCAGGCGGAGCAGCTTCCTCCACATGCTCGCTTTCTGCAGCCTCGTCACGACTCCGCTTACGAGCAGCCGACTTCGTCGGCGTCTGCTCCTCGCCCTCCAGCTCCTCCGCCTCCTCAACCTCGTCCTCTTCCATCTGCTCATCAAGCCGCTTCTCCTCCTCCTCACTCATCGTCCCACCAACCGGATCGTCCAACGCCGTCAAAACCTTCCCCGTACCCTGCCAATCCCCCTCCTCCGTCTCCTTGATCTTCTCATCCACCCAGCCTTCCGTATAGCTCCCTCCAAAATCGATGATCCACACCTTGTCGTCCTTGTCCACCATGAAATTATCCCCCTTCGCATCACCCCAGACAATACCATTCTCGTGGAGAATCTCAACCATGCGTTCTGCATCTTTGGCCCATTGCTTGCGTTTGTGTTCTGGAGAGGAGGGGTCCAGGAGGTGGGTTAAAGGTGTTGGGTCGGCGATGGGAGAGAGGAGGATGGCGGCGATGTGTTCATGCTCGGTCGTTGAGGAGTCGGAGGGTGATGAGGAGAAGTACACGAGGCCTTTGAGTTGAGGACAGCGGAAGTCGTCGCGAGAGTGGAGGTCTTTCTTCGCGATAGTGTTCATGATGTCGATTTCGCGAATTGTGGGGCCGGGTTGAGTTGGGTCTACGGGTTTGAGGAAGAAGGTTTCGTTGTTGTCGTTGTGGGAGACGAGGATCGGGTGGTAGGGAGCTGGGTCGGACGCGCAGGAGAAGACGGTCAGGTCGGAGGCGCTGAATTGAGGGACTCGGAGATTCAGAGTCTTTTTGGGCAGAGAGATGCTTGGAATCAGGATCTCGTTCATGCGGTCGGTGAGTGACTTCGGAGGAGACTGGTTGTTTTGGGCTTGGAGCTTTCCCGATGATGTGGAGAGGCAGTAGTAGTGTATCGCGTTGTGGTACCAGTCTTGTACAGTTGGCTTCGATCCAGATGGCTTGGAAGGTATGTGTTCGGAAAGCGGTGTGAGGATCCATCGATGCAACGCATTGGTATGCTTTAAGCTACTGTCCTCATCCTCCGGCTTCTGTTCAGTTTCGGGAGACGAGACGTCGACGGCGCTGTCTTGCTTCTCCGAGTCTTGGTCGCTGTCGTCCTCGTTGCCGCTTTGCGTTGTCTCTTCTTGCTCTTCTTGCTCTTCGCCGTCCTGATTCGCAGCTTTCGCCCTCTTCAACAGCCTCCTGTACCTTCGCTGAATGACCTTGCCTTCCTTCGATCGATCCTGGAGCTGTTTCGGGTCGACCGTAACGTGGAATCGCTCATCGTTCGCAATTACAGTCAATGAACAGCCATAGTCGTTGTCGAAGCAGAAGTTGAGTACTTCGTACTCTGGAAGCTTGATCATCTTGACGGCTTCTCACAAGGCAATCGAGCGGGCCAAAGAAACGTATGGCAATAGCAACACGAGGAAGAGAGTTCGGGCAAAGAAATAACCACTTACATCTTCTCGGGACCTATATTGCTCTCCCCGAACTCTGCCATACTAGTCAGGGCATAGCTCGATGGCGATGTCACCAGCATGCACTCGTTTCTCCATATACTTTGGGATTCTTGCATCACCACTTTTTGTATCAGGGGAAACGGTAATGATGTCCCGAATTCTGGAGGATGATCTGACGCTAAGATCGGCGCTAGTGCTAGTGCAACGTGACGCAAGATCGCACTGCATCGTCGTTCCTGCGTCCGCGTGCGTCTTCTAGACGTCACCTTCTTGCTTGGGAGGATTCTTGTTTTTTTGCTACCTTACTCACTCGACTCGGCTTGGGAACAATGCGCTTCGCTACTTGCGATTCACGAGTCCCTGCACGCTGATTCTGACCAGGTACATACAGATGATAACATCAAATGCAAGAATCGGGCAGCCTGGTCCCGTTGAGTGTAATGCGGTCGATTCCCTGCAATCCGTGCCAATGGAAGCTCGAAGAAATGGCGATATCTTGCGCGAATGACCTGGAAGGGCTTGTGTAATATCCAAGAATGCCGCTGCGCCCGTCCTCTCGGGGATCAGCCTTGTGTATTGCTTCCACACAGAACTGCACGCGCCTGATGTCAAGCAAAGCGTCCAGATTGGCTTCGGAGTCCCTGACCGCTTCATCCGTTTCGACCCGCCATTGTCACGACGCTGACTGCCGCTCTGCCCTTGTCAGGGATTTCTCTTTCCACACGAGCCCGACGTCAAGGAATAGTATCCAAGGCAATCTCATCAACCGCCTCAACCCGCCGTCGATACGACACATGCCGCTACATATATGCTCAGACTGACCTCTTCTTTACCATTCACCGAGCCGCTTCACTCCGTCCAAGTGCTTCGATCAACATCAACGACATCCAAAACACAATTCTTCTTACGAACAAGCGACCAAAAACATGGAGATGTCGATTCTCCTCGATTCGGCCTTTCTTGCTTGTTGCGCTTGCCCAAACCCAGTGCCCGACCTTGACTGCTGGGTTCACTGCCGGCAAATGTGTTTGCTTGCGACTGCGTATGCCCACCTTTTAACTTCGTAGTCGTGGGATTACGTCGGATTGACTTTCGTGCACGGTGCGACCACCCTGCTCATTGTGGTCGGGCTTAGGATCGGGTCTGTCTGGGCATCAGGTTTCCGCGGGATGAGACCCGGCGACAAGTCCTGGGCTCCGGATTGTCAGGTCGTACGTACTCAGCAGCTCTCATCTGCAGGTCCTCATCGATTCACACATGGAACGATATTACGGCAGAGGAGGTTGGCTCGCCATGGAGACGCCCTTTGTGTCAATAATGGTTAGCATGTATGCAGTTTCGGCGAGGAGGTCAGAACTTTGGAAGTGAGCTAATTCGAAGCTCCCGGTTTTCCACGCTCGATCGTCAGCAGCTGGGAAACGAGTCCTGACTCGTCGCTTCTCATACAGCCCGGGCGCCGCCTGGACTTGCAAGTAGACATCTGCGGATGTCTTGTGTCGCTGTGCGACGTGAGATGGATCTGGATTTGTCGCTCGGTATGTTGCGAGATACGGCTGTTCGGTCTTGTGCTGTTTGCTGATCAACGATAGCCGATAAGGACGGCTTTCCTGGATCCTCACGAGAGCTCTCATCCGCACCACCCAACGATTTCACATTGAGCGGCATGATGGAGGGAGATGCTGGGTCGATGTCGGGAGCACCTCTTTGATCATGTATGACCTTTCGGCAAGCAGATCAGGGCGCATCTGAATTTCTCTTCGCAACTAATTCTTTTGGACCGCAACTTTTTAATACATCAGCTCGAGGAGCATTGCAGCGTCTGAACCGACATTGTTATCAACTTGTTGCTTCGGTTATCATGGACTATGTGCGAATCGACTGACCTTGTATCGGACCATGCCAAAAGGACGGTGCCCCATCCGGAGTTGTCAGATCATCAGTTCTGCACTCACTGTGAACACACGCAGTCACAAAACATAGCTCATGCCTCAGCATGTAGGCAACCTGTATTCGCAGCAGGTGAACGTGATTGATCATTGAGGAGTTGACATTGGTGATATGAACATACAAGAGACTGTCCAAGGCCGGATGTTTGAAGGAATCTCTCAGTGCCTTGTCACATGGATCTGCTTTCACAGGGACCAAGCCCACAGATTTGTCGCCGTCCCTCGATCGACCTCCATAATGACCTACTGGACATCATTCTGAAGACGACCCTTGATATCATACCGATCCAAGTCCATGACCTTCGCCCAGGCCTGGACAAAGTCCGCCACGAAGTTCGCCTGCGCGTCTGCCGAAGCGTACACCTCCGCAATGGCTCTCAGCTCAGGGTGCGAGCCAAAAATCAAATCCGAGCGGGAAGCAGTGTACACTGCCTCCTTGGTATTCCTGTTCGTGCCGATGAAGACCTCATCGTTCGAACCCTCAACCGGCGCCCACATGTAGGTGATATCCAACAGATTCGCGAAAAAGTCGTTGGTAAGCTGACCCGGGCGGGAAGTCAGGACACCCACCGCGGAGCCGTCGAAGTTGGCGTTCAAAGCGCGGAGACCACCGACGAGGACGGTCAGCTCGGGAGGGCTGAGAGATAGCTGACCAGCTTTGTCGACCAGGAGTTCCTCTGTTGTGGAGCGGGCGTCGCCTTTGCCGTAGTTCCGGAAGCCGTCTGCTTTGGGTTGCAAGTAATTGAAAGAGTCGACATCGGTTTGGTCCTGGGTTGCGTCAACGCGGCCGGGCGTGAAGGGCACGGTGATGGTGACTCCGGCTTGTGCGGCGGCTTGTTCGATGGCTGCGACACCGCCGAGAACGATCAAGTCGGCGAGGGAGACCTGCTTTCCGCCCGAGTTGAATTGTTTTTGGACGTCTGTTAACTGTGGTGCGGATCAGCGTCAATGTTCAACTTTGCATATCGAATAGCAATTCACTTACGCCTGCCAGAACTGTTGCCAGGCGATCTGGGTTGTTGACCACCCAAGAGCGCTGAGGCTCAAGGGCGATACGACCACCGTTGGCTCCGCCGCGCTTGTCAGAGATGCGGAAGCTTGAGGCCGCACCCCAGGCGGTGGTGACGAGCTCTGAGCAGTTCAACCCACTGGCAAGAATGTTGCTCTTGAGTTGGGCGATGTCGGCATCGTCAATAATGACGGAGGGAGCTGCCGGGAGAGGATCTTGCCAGAGGAAAGGCGCGGATTTGGGGACGTATGGTCCCAAATAGCGACTGATTGGACCCATGTCGCGGTGCAGAAGTTTGTCTGTATCGAGTGTCAGCGAAACTCATGTTTGGCTCAGATATATCAAACAGCAGGCTTACACCAAGTCTGAGAGAACACTTCTGTGAAGAGGTCAAAGTCCTTGAAGAAGGATTTCGAGATTTCTCCATAGACCGGGTCGTCGCGAAGGGCCAAATCGCTTGTCAGCATAGTCGGCCTTCGAAACTTGCCGGGAACGAATGGATCCGGGTAGATTTCTGGTCCGTCGAGTGCCTCCCACTGAGGTGCATCATCTGGGCTCTGGACGAGAGTGAAGTTGTTCGTCAGGAGGGACTTCAGGTAGTCGTTGGTCCATTCGAGCGGCTTGCTCGACCAGATGACCTCCAGACCACTGGTGTGCGCGTCTACACCAGCTCCAGTGCCGACACTGTTCTGCCATCCAAATCCTTGCTGTTCGATTGGTGCATTGTTGGGTTCGGGTCCGATGTTCGAGCCGCCTTTGACGGCACCATGGCATTTTCCAAAGGCGTGACCGCCGGCGATCAGGGACACGGTCTCTGTGTCGTTCATGCCCATACGGCCAAAGGTCTTGCGAATGTCCTTGGCAGACAATAACGTGTCTGGCACACCGTTGGGTCCACGAGGATCAACGTAGATCAGTCCCATATCCACAGCTCCAAGTGGGTCCTCGAGTTTGTCCGCGCGATCGGCAAGATCCTCGCTGCCATCGTAACGGACTGCGTTGCTTTTGTTGCTCGGGAAGATCTCGACCTCACCACCCCAGTAGATGCTCTCATCCGCCTGCCAGGTATCCACGCGGCCGAATGCGAAGCCGTACGTGGGAAAGCCCATGCTTTCCATTGCGACATTGCCGGCGAATACGAACAAGTCAGCCCAGGAGATCTTCTGCCCATACTTCTGCTTGACCGGCCCTGGAGAAAGCGAGCAAAGTCAGTATACTTCGTCGTGTCTGTCTCGTACTGCAGATCACGCGGATCGTAGAGCTCAAAACTTACACAACAAACGTCGAGCCTTGTCCAAGCTGCCATTGTCCGGCCAGCTGTTCAGAGGAGCGAAACGCTGTTGACCAGCACCGGAGCCACCGCGACCATCAGTCGCTCGGTAGGTACCGGCACTGTGCCATGACAACCGGACGAAGAAAGGACCGTAGTTGCCAAAGTCCGCAGGCCACCATGACTGAGAGTCGGTCTGAACCTTCAAGAGATCTTTCTTCAGTTCCTCGACTAAATCGCCGCCATGTCAGCATCACCCTGGTGTCACTTCTCGGCATTGTCATAACATACCATCGAGCTTGGCAAACTCCGTAGCGTAATCGAAATTCGCCTGAAGCGGAATCGTGCTCTGCGCGTTCTGACGCAGAACATTGAGGCTGAGCTCGCACGGCCACCAGTCGTGGGAACGAGTTCCACCGCCAGCTGCCTTCGAGATGCGGGAACATCTGCCATTGTCGGGTGGAGCAGCGGCGTAGCGGGCTTCCAGATTGCCATGAGGAGCAGAAAGGATGTTTTCGGAGGCTGTTCTGGCGTTCAAGGCCGGGCAGAGGGCATCGACACCGAGGGCGTTGGTGATGGCCAACACGGGCAGCAGATGATTGAGACAACCCTTCATCTTGAAGTTGACGAGCTGATTGACGAATGCGTAGACAGTCCTTCGCTCGCACGACGGGCTGAAGCAGAAGTACAATGGCAGTTGGGGTACGAGATGTTATTAATTCTCGCAGTCGACTCCACATCCATCCGGATCACAACGGATGCCGTGCGGGCTCCGAACATCATCCATGAACCCATCATGGCCTCCATGGATGTGCCGCTCGTGGTGCGGCGTAGTCGGGAAGAACGACGCATGGGTTCGAGATTGCGAACACGCATGCCGACATGGTTCTTTGCGCTAGAGACATGGCGAAGCACCATGTATATGGCCACCCCGGACTGTCGCACAGCCCGTGGGCCAATCGACGGCCTTTCTGTGTGGTCATGCGCAAATCATTGAACTGACATTCGCTCGGAAATGGCGGCATGTCGTTCGAGGTCCGCCTACTCTGACCTGTGTTTGGCGCCTTTGACGGTCATCACTGATCTATTGCAGTCGAGCCAGGCTATGAATAACACCTCCGGTCAGCACCGGGCATAATGGCGACCACAGTTGTGCCAATGCGCCGGCGTGTTTCCGTCCATTCCAGTCGTGATTTGTCATAATGCACCGAGAAAGAGGAGTCAAGGCGCAGGGTGGTTGTTGTCGGTAGTTCTCTTCGCTTCACGAGAAGGAAGACAAGACATTCTCGGTCGGAGGTGGCTCCGCATATTGGTGGCCTTAGGTTTTGCTGTTGGGCTCGCTATGCACGTGACTTGAGATGTGTTCTGTCCTTCCAATCTTTCTTACGTTCCTCCAGCTTCGTCGCCAGAAGCGACACCCTCATCGACGATCAGCGGCATGTCCACTGTGCCCGACCGGAGTTGCTCTCTGCCTGGACAGACCCCAAAAACAAATCCTGTGTGGAAAGCTCCCACATCACTTCATGCACTCTTGGCCGGAGCAATGGACGTCGTCCTCATCCTCAGGCGTTGAGTCCGCATACTCTTCACTGCACAGCACGGTCCAAAATACTTCGTTGGCGAAGCAGCTCTAACTACAGCAATGGTCAGAAACGAGCCCGGAGGTCGAAATGGGCTTGTTCTCGCCTGTCTGCGTTGTCTGTCGCTTTTTCTTTGTCAATGTTCCGAGTTCCCGTTGGCCCATACTGATATCATCGGTCTCCCTTGGTAAAGCTCCTTGCATGAGTCTCGTGCAGTGGGTATACTCATGCAACAGCGCGGAGCCTAGAGTGTCCATTCTCCAGCTGAGTCGACCATCGCCCATACCCACGGATTCACAGTTGACCGCATCGACACCAGTATACTGTTTGGCAATACCACCGTGTCCAAATCCGGCACCGGCGCAGACGACGACCTGCAAGACGTCAACTAAATCTTTCCTCGATAGGAAGATCATACCTGGTGATTGCCCGTTGTCCAAAGCCGAGTCTCCGCCATCGTGCTACCGTCGCATGCAAGCTCGCCATCAACTTCATCCGGGTAGTCGACCACAATGGTGATGTCAGCTTCCAAGCGCAGGCAAGGCAGCATGCAGTTCGATTGACATGACAACAGCACAACACTTACAAAGTAGCGAGTTGCCTGCCGCTTTCTCAGCGTCTCTGCCAAGAATGGTATCAAACACTCCTACTCACGTTAGCTCGAGGTTTGTCTGACAGCTCGGTAGACTTCGATACCATCGACGATCTGTCGGTCCTCGGGTTGGAAGTACTTAACAAAGATCGGGTCAACAACCGAGGAAGGCAATGTGCGAACGTAAGATGCAAGCTGCATGACATTGTCGAAAGCGTCATCTAACTGTACTTGTTCCTCTGCAGTGAAGCGGGACCGATCCTGGAAAGTTGCTTAGTCGCCGCTTTTGGAGAGCTAGAGACGCCGATGGACGCGCAGGCACAGCCAAAGCTGTCAAAACGGAAGCCAAGATCATACATATGACCAAGAATGAAGCTCCCATATTAGCAATGAGGAAGTAAGAAGACGACATCGCAGTGATACTGTTATTTGATGGACTAGGACTGAGTATTGAAGAGGGAGACAGTGGAGATGAGAGAATGCTCCCTCTTTGAAAGTCTCAATGACTTTCTCTTGCTGTCCAGCTATGATTGTACATGATGTTGGTTCTTTCGCTGCTGGCGTCCTGCGCCCTGCTCAGAATACGCTTATAAAGTTGTTCGACAGTGGTACCAGAAGGATGCGCCGCACAAGACGATTCATCGGATCTTTGGTGCAATCGACCTGCATGGTTGTGATATGCGGATGAGTACAAGAGCATGCACCGTTCCTAAATGGGCATTGCAAGGCAAGTTTCGAGAAGCTCATGCAAGGCACACAAAGCAGAAGCAAGAACCCTGCAACCAAATACGTCGGTGGATTGTCATACGGAGCAGTCAACTCATCTCAAACATCTTTCTTCGAACAACAAATCCTTGTTCTTCTCAAAGTCACCATGGATCACCCAGCGATGCGAATCACATTGGCGGTCTCGCCGCCCATTTTCGCCCTCGGCGACAGCTGCACCCTCACCATCACCGCCAACCTCGACTTCACGGGACCGATCACAATTCACACCTGGCCCACCGTTCTCAAGGCGACACAACTTCTTCTGCATCGATCTATCAGATGATGAAAAAGAGGTCAATCTCTGCATTAAGGATGCAGGCAAACGATCCGGCTTCGTGAACCGCCAGATTGGCGGTGACGATGATCAATACCTCGTCACTTTCTATCCGAACACTCCTCTCACTTTCACCGATGAGTTCGCACCAGCAAGTCGTCCGGATCGACCATTGAAGCCCGGCCATCGTTATCGATTCGGACTGAGTGAGACGAATTCTTTCTCGAAGTGGATGCACGGGACAAGAGAGGAGGTCTTGTCAACGGAAAGGAAACCTTTTGAATACGGCCCTTCGAAGATTGTTCTTGCCACTGGTGATGATTTGGAGATCTAGGTGAAGGAGAATTGATGCTGCGCACATCGCTTGCCGACATTTCAAGGGCGCCATTCGAGAAGAGAAAATGACGCAGCTCCGATTGGTCTATGGAGCGAGTAACCGGACCCGGGATCTGAGATTGGCGTGGGCTGTATTTGCGGCACAGCCGTTGAAGAAGAATCTTCCATCTTCGAACTATTGTTCACCTTCAAGTCACAAAGAAGTGAGCAACTCCGTAGCATGTTGGCATATGGTCTTCGAACTCTGGCGAAGGCCTGGATTGGAAGGTATCCGTTCCCGGAAAATATGCATAAGGTGCAGAGCCCGGCTGGCTGCACGATGTCCATTTGGCCAACAGACTCAAGAACAGTCTACTGATCAGTCAACCACGACGATGCTGCGCGTACCAATCTGGTCGAGACTCGAGTCGTCCTCGGAATCGTCTGGTCTCCTGCAACGCCGCGAACGAGTCCAGTCTGGGCTTCAGATCAGACTAGTGTCAATCATGTTCCTGATTCCACTTGTCTCTGCTTCACACGACTGCAGCTATCCACCATAATACCTCGAGGAGCCTGCAGCCGAGCATCTGATGAGCTAGTCTGGGCGTTGTCCCGGTCGAGGCCTGTTGAAGACTACCGCAGGAATGCTCAGGCAAAATCTGACTTCCATATGTTGCAAGCGTGGCAACATATTCAAGGAGACAACGATAATGGAAGGTCGCCAGATTTCTGTTTTGTCAACACCGTTCGCGTACCAATCAACTTGGTTGCACAACTGGCCACCAGTCCGAATCTTTCAGGATCAGAGGCTCCCCAAGTGCGCATGCAAGGGACTCAATGCAACGGGACCTGCAGTATGCCTCGAGAAATTTGCAATGGCTACGATACGGAAAGTGGTCTGATCTTCGGCATCGATAACGGACTCGTGTTTGTCGTATTCCTATACCTTTTCTCGTTTCTCCTGCTGTTTCCATCTCTCGTTTCTGGCACCAAAATCCTCAAAATCACAATGGCCGTAACCGCAGTCACTACCGATGTCGACCGCGATCCTGTTATGCTCAAATTGATGCATGGCAAGTCGGCAGAGGAGCGCAATGCTTTCCTGTCTATGCTGAAGAAGGATCATAACACACACAAGACCGTCACCAGAGACTACGTCAGCGCATGGGAGACCAACGGTGTCGCTCCCGACGATGAAGCAGCGCGAAACGACCGGAAGAGCAAGTACATGTCTTTGGTGAACAAGTAAGCCGCCCTCACGCAGACCTACCGTACGGCGCACCGCTGACTTGAATTGGCAGCTACTACGATCTTGTCACCGACTTGTACGAAGAGGGCTGGGCGCAGTCCTTCCACCTCTGCAGCTTTGCACCAGACGAATCGCTCTTGCAAGCTTTGGCCCGCCATGAACACTACCTCGCCCACCGCATCGGCCTGACCAAGGACATGACTGTGCTGGACGTTGGCTGTGGTGTTGGTAAACCAGCACGAGAGATTGCTACATTCACCGGCTGTAACGTGGTCGGGTTGAACAACAACGCATATCAGATTGAGAGGGCGACAAGCCACGCCGCCAGAGAGAAGCTATCACACAAAGTGTCATTCGTCAAGGGCAACTTCATGGTAACCTCAGCTATTGCATTAACAAGTCCTTCTACGGAGAGCTGATCAAATTTGCCTTCAGGAAATGAACTTCCCCGAAAACACCTTCGACGCCGTATATGCCATCGAGGCAACCTGCCACGCTCCAACGTTGGAAGGCGTCCACTCGCAAATCTACCGCGTCCTGAAGCCAGGCGGAACATTCGGCGTTTACGAGTGGGTGATGACGGACTAATACAACCCCAAGGATCCCGATCACCAGGCGATCAGACTGGGAATCGAGCGCGGGAACGGCATCTCCAACATCGTTCCAGCCAAAGAGGCGTACGAGGCCATGATGAAGGCCGGCTTCGTGGTTGAGGAGCGTGAGGATCTGGCCGAGCGTGCGGACTGGAAGCCGTGGTATGCACCACTGGCGGGCAACCTCGCTGGCTCGCGCAACATCACCGACTTCTTAGGCTACCTTCGCATGACACATGTCGGTCGATACGGCATTGGATGTTTGTTGCGATCGCTGGAGTTTGTCGGCCTTGCGCCGTCGGGTACCGCGACTACGGCGGCAGAGTTGTCAGATGGAGGCGATGCACTCGTGGCCGGAGGCAAGCACGGCCTCTTCACCCCCATGTACTTGATGATTGGCAAGAAACCTGTCGCCTAAGGTCAGATCGTTGGTGGACTTTGGGATGATTGAGGAAGCATTGGATGCTAATACTGACTCGCGAGAGGACACCTCATACAGATATCTGAATGTTACTTCGAACGATGTTGACATGGACGAGCCATGCTGGGTCGTCTGGCCATGAACTTGAGTTGCAGCCAGACCGTTCGAGTGTCCAAGCTCGAAAAACGAGGCCTTCGCGGAAACTTCCATATCCTGTCACTTCAAGTTGCCTATCGAGCCGAATGAGTCTGAGCACTCGAACGCCTCTAGATAAGGATGGCAATCCTCCTCCTCAACGCCTGCCGATAGATCCTTCCATGTCGCCGGCATGTACCGATGCGATGTTGTTTTTCCAATTCCTGCATCATGGTGGGCCCCGAATTTGTCGTCAGAGTCAAGAAGTCCACTTCCATGGCCTAGCTCGTCGAAGGATGGAAGCCTCGTCGTCAGCTGGAAGGCCGCATCGACCGGTCAAGCATGACCTGCCCCTCCTAGCCGTCCGCCATGGAGTGTTCCACTCTGCTATCGCGGAACAATCGCAGGTCAATATCATTATGCAGCCCCAGTTCTCTCGCTTCGTGTACTACGGGCGAGGATCACCCGTCCTCCCCAGCCACTGGTGCTGGCAACTTGTCGGCTGTTCACTAGTGACTAGTCTCCGTCTCCACACCTGCCATATTTGGTGATTCTCATTAGCTTATGTCCCTTGCTCAGGATTGTGCGATGCACGAGCGCGCCCTATGCAAGCTTTCACCAACAAAGCTTCTGGACCTTCACCGGCGTGGATCCTGATCCTTTATCAGCGTGATCCTTGAATCTTCGCCGGTGTAGTTCTCGATGCTTCGCCGGCGTGGTTCTCGATCCTCCGGCGAAATTACTGTTGTACATCAAGCCGAGCAAAGTTGATATCAAGGACGACAACTTGCTGTACTTGTGTTCATCCGCAGAACTCCGTCATCCTTCTCCTGAGGTTATACAACCCGTGCGAAACTAATTCAGGGCCTTCGTTCGGGCTAGTAGATCTGCTATCTAGCCTATCACACAGCCTTTTCCCGGCGAGCAACAACGACATTGAAGTCCTTCTGAAAGAAAATGCCATAGCACAAGGACTTCCATGGTTGCGTAGCGTCCGAAAGTGCCACATCGTTTCGTCGTAGGACCTACTCAATGTCAGCGTTCATCTCCCAGCACGATGGCGTCCTGTATGTGGCAGTAGGTCACTACACCTTATTTCTCTTTTCTTTAATAACACTACCTCCACTATTGTCGCTAATTGCTCGTATTGTCGCTATACAGCTACGCCAGTCGCTGCGAGTTACTCTAATTTATTAACAATCATATGTAAGTACGCGCTAATACGCCGTTTAGTTAGATAAGTGTTATTTTCTTCGACTCTTAAACCTCTTATTAATACTACTACTTCTACTACTCTACCGCGCGCGCTCGCAGCTCGCTCGCTACATAATATATACCGCTCGCACCCTTACGCGTACGTAAAAATAGCTAGTTTTACGGTACTTAATACGGAACTTAGTTAGGCTCGCG
>JYJE01001276.1:0-46817 GCA_000983655.1 Zymoseptoria brevis
ATAGTATTACTTAATGCCTACGCTATTATTAGGGTTAAAGGGAGACTAGCTTAAAGATTTAGAGTAGATTGTAGTTTCTTTACCTTCGGAACCTTTTTACTAGTAATAGTAGCCTTATATACGAGTATAGCCTTCGTATCTATAGTATTCGTAAGGCGCTTTATTCGGGCGTTACCTAATCTCTATTAGAGCGGGTTATAATCGCGTTTAAATTAGTATTATCTTACTTTCTCGCTAGACTAATTAGACTTTATATATATATTCGTTATTCGACTAGAAAGAATAGCGAACACCTGTCTAATCGATATTTATAATTAATATAAGAACCCTTCGATCGAGTTTACGAGCCCTATAGATTACTAGTTTAAACGTAATCTAATAATATTACTATAGCGATTATATTACGCTTCGATCGCGTTTAGGATAGGTATCCTCTTCCTAGTATAGTACAACTACTATCTAGCTGCCTTAACGCTATTTATATATATTTATATTGCCCTCTACATTTCCGGTTCTATACGAGACTATACTAGAGAGAGGCTATACCTTACGATCCGGAAGTCCTTATACTTTGCCTAATTATATACTCCTTCGATAAGGTATACTATAAGTATAATTAAAGCGCGTTTAGAAGGCAATGTTATCGCGATTTAATTAGGTTACTATACCTTTTAGAGTCTTAATTTCTTATATCTAGTCTTCTTTACTTTTAATACTGCGTAGTAAGTACATCCGGCGCTAGACTAGATCTATTACGTTAATATACGTTCTAGTAGCCTTCTAAATGCTATAATTCTAGTATATAATATAATATATAATTATATTCTCGAGATGTTCTTACTAGGAACAGCTGTTCTAGTTAATAGATGCTAGATAGTTTCTAAGTCCTTATAAACATAATATAAGTATAATTATATTACAATAGGAACGCGATCGGAGTACGCTTAAAATAGAATCCTATACCTCTTACCTACGTTAAGTTTATATTAGTAACTACTGCTTTTAAACTAGTGCTATAGATATAATACTATTTAACCTAGGTTTTCGTCATAGCTACTATATATTTAAATGTCCTTCTAAAGAAATTCTTATAGATTTTAGGCGTCTCTTCCTAAACGTACCCCCTTACGAGGGTAACTACTAATATAACGTATTAGTAAGGCAATTTAAATATATTCGGATCGGACTTATAAATTGTTCTCTCTTTATTATACTTTATAAGAAGAATCTCGTTTATATTAGGATTATTAGTATATTTAAATAATATGTCTACCTCGATAGAAGCGAACTATAGTAATAGGAATATATACTCGTTAAAGAAGGTAAGGACTATAAACTCTGTAGATATCTACTATACCCCTTAGAGATATTACTAGATTACTATTAGAACGTAATTTAATTACGTTTCGATTATATTAATATACTTTCTCGGGTATAATCTGTTTAGCTTTCTAAAGAAGCTATACTCTGTTTAAATTAGTTCCCTTCGAGTAGTATATTAACTTCTATCGATAAATCTTATAACTAATAGCATCTAGATTCTCGAGACTCGTATAGAGCTACGCAAGGGTTTCTACTTCTTAGGACTTAAGTATCTCCTAGAGCGTAAAGGACTAAAGAAACTATACTAAGCGCGATTAGAATATGTTCCTATACTGTTCGAATTAGACTTATATAGCAATAGATCTAGAGCTATATACCGATAAATAAGCCTTAATATCTTAATCTAAAGGGATTCTATACTACGAGTAGGTAATAGTAGCGGATAAGTATAGGTATCTATTAACACCTAGATAATATATAGTATTACTTTAAAGTTAGTCGGTACAATCTTATAAAAAGTTATATAGTAGCCGACCTTTTTTATAGAGCCTAGCCCGGTAATTATATACTTATATCCTATAATAATTAGTTAGGAAAATACTTACGACGCGTTGTAATCGTTATTAGATTACGATTAGAATATTATACTATAGAATGCCCTCCTCGAATTACTTTATATAATATCGTAGCATTAGCTCTCGCGTATTAATATTAGTTAATCCTTCGAAAAGAACTAGGCTATATAGTCGAAGTCGACATTCTATACGCGGCGGATCGGTCTAAAGTAATATATTGCCCTCTCCGCTACTAGAGCGTTAGGGTTATAGGAATTATATATTATAACCGTATCCCGATAGCTATTAACCGGATTCTAGATTAGGTTAAGAACGGACTCTTAATACGATCTGTTCGCCTTCTTACCGAATAAGTAAACTAATTATATACTATTATATACTAGCCTTATACGAAACCCTAGTAAAGTATCCCCTTTTTAAAGGCTTAACAAGTTACCTAGTAGAGTCTATTACGATCGTAATAAGTATACGATTATATCCTAATAGGGACGCGATCTAATCGGAATCTTATTATACTCTATTCCTCTTTATAGTATCTAGCTCTACCTTATTATATTAGTTAAGGCGGTAGCGGCGTACCGTTATCTACTACTCGCTTAAAACGCTTATATATAAATTACTCGTAAGGTTATTATATAGATATATATAATAGCGGACACTACTATACTTATATATTATCTTTATATAAGGTACGCCTCTAAGTAGTTTTAAATGCGTTAGAGTAGCTCCTTTAGCGCCGGCTAATAGAAAACTATATTAGATCTAAGTCTAATCTTATTAGTATCGGAATCCGTTTTAAATAGCTTTAGATCCTACTTATATTAAGCTCGTATTATAATCCCTCCTCCGAGTAGTTAATTATATAGGCAAACCCTTCTCGATTAGTTTTTAGATATTATAGAATCGCGACGACGTATTCGATATATTTCGCGGTTATTAGCTACTATCTGCTTATAATTACTATAGTTAGAAGTATCTCGTTTATTACCGCTATATCGAGTATTACTAAGTAGCTATTATAGTACTCTTTCGAGTATATTTCTATTATATTAAGATTAGTCTTATAATCTGTCTTATTCTCTCTAAGCTCTTAAACCTAGCGTAGTATATTATCGTTGTTTATTAAATCGATAGTCTCGAACTAGTTATTTAAATCGTAATTAGAAAGCGTTCGAATTAGTCTCTCTTAG
Organism: Zymoseptoria brevis; assembly: GCA_000983655.1. Lineage (NCBI taxonomy): Eukaryota > Fungi > Ascomycota > Dothideomycetes > Mycosphaerellales > Mycosphaerellaceae > Zymoseptoria > Zymoseptoria brevis. The sequence continues at coordinate 3,089 of JYJE01001276.1, forward strand.
CTCTTATATATTCTTACTAACGCCCTTATTTAAGAGCTCTAGGATACGCTTAGTAACGACATCTAGTCTTTTATATACTAAACTACTACCTATTTCGCTATTATACTTATTCTTACTTTAATTGTACTATAATTAGTTTCTAAATATAATTAGAAAGTAGATAGGTATCTAGCTAGATTTCTACTATATAGGTAGGCTTATACTTAGCTCCTGTCTCTTAAAGCTAATAATATCGCTAGCGCGTACGCTAGCTATTAATCGTATTCTAAACAGATTAAGATTAAGATCTTAAGCCTAGTTTTACGAACATTAGTTAGCTTACTAGAATTTTAAACTACTTAGAGCTTAGCTAGAAGCCCCGCCGCTCGCGATTAGCGCTTAGTAGCGGGAAGCCCGGCCCGCACCCCCCTGCATTCCTCGGTACACCTCGGCGGTCAGGTTTCCGAGCGAGCGGTTACACTAACACATTACACGGTTTACTGTAGACTCGCCAGAGACCCCGGCAAGGCGAAAATCAATCGGCCTCGGTTTCAGCGTCAACCAATAAGGTGCGGCGTAATGCTGGTCCAAGCGAGTCCATTACGCTGTCGAATCCGACTTCATTGTTGCTTGCTTTCCCTTGAAGAGGCGACTAAATCTTTCCACCATCGACCAACAACACCCTCCTCTCTGACCACAGCGTCCCCTCCACCGCAATCATGTTCTCCTCCACCGTGAGACAGCTTGCAGGACGCAGTGTCGTCCGCCCATCGCGCAATTTCTCCTCGACCGCGCGAGCGAACAAAATCATCACCAACAGCCAGCCTCTGCGAGCGAAGCACGCCTCGGGCTCCATCTCCGCCAAATACCCCATCATTGACCACGAATACGATGCTCTGGTAGTCGGCGCTGGTGGCGCTGGTCTGCGTGCCGCCTTCGGTCTCGCCGAGGCCGGATTCAACACAGCATGTATATCGAAGCTTTTCCCGACACGATCACACACCGTGGCCGCTCAGGGTGGAATCAATGCGGCGCTTGGAAACATGCATGACGACGACTGGAGATGGCACATGTACGATACCGTCAAGGGTTCCGACTGGCTCGGTGACCAGGACGCCATCCACTACATGACCCGCGAGGCTCCGGCGTCCGTATACGAGCTCGAGAACTACGGCTGCCCGTTCTCCCGTACCGACGATGGCAAGATTTACCAGCGTGCCTTCGGTGGACAATCGAAGGAGTTTGGAAAGGGAGGTCAGGCATACCGATGCTGCGCCGCCGCTGACCGAACAGGCCATGCGCTTCTGCACACACTCTATGGCCAGTCACTCCGACACAACACCAACTACTTCATCGAGTTCTTTGCCATTGATCTCATCATGGAGGATGGTGAGTGTAAGGGTGTGATTGCATACAACCAGGAAGACGGTACTCTCCACCGCTTCCGCTCTCACCACACCGTTCTCGCTACCGGCGGATACGGCCGCGCCTACTTCTCTTGCACTTCTGCTCACACCTGCACTGGAGACGGAATGGCCATGGTCGCCCGTGCTGGTCTTCCCAACCAGGATCTCGAATTCGTGCAGTTTCACCCAACTGGTATCTACGGAGCTGGGTGCTTGATTACTGAGGGTTCTCGTGGTGAGGGTGGGTACCTGTTGAACAGCGAGGGCGAGCGCTTCATGGAGCGTTACGCACCCACCGCTAAAGATCTGGCATCTCGCGATGTCGTGTCCCGCAGCATGACCATGGAAATTCGTGAGGGCCGCGGTGTCGGCCCCGACAAGGATCACATCTACCTCCAGCTTTCTCACTTGCCACCAGAGGTCCTCCACGAGCGCCTCCCAGGTATCTCTGAGACCGCCTCTATTTTCGCCGGTGTCGATGTCACCAAGCAGCCGATTCCTGTGCTCCCAACCGTGCACTACAACATGGGTGGTATCCCCACGAAGTATACCGGAGAGGTTCTTACTGTGGATGAGAACGGCAAGGACAAGGTCGTGCCAGGTCTTTTCGCTTGCGGTGAGGCTGCTTGTGTGTCCGTCCACGGTGCCAATCGTCTTGGCGCCAACTCTCTGCTCGATCTTATTGTTTTCGGCCGTGCTGTCAGCCACACGATCCGCGACAACTTCTCGCCTAACAAGCCACACAAGGAGGTCTCTGCCGATGCTGGTGCAGAGGCTGTGTCTATTGTTGACCAGATCCGCACTGCGGATGGAGCCAAGAGCACAGCCGAGATTCGCAGCGAGATGCAGAAGGTCATGCAGTCTGATGTCTCCGTGTTCAGGACTCAAGAGTCGCTTGACGAGGGTGTTGAGAAGTAAGTCGATCAAGCTACGATAAGCAGTATTCAACCGACTAACATACATTTAGGATCAACAAGGTCGATAAATTGTTCGACCAGGTCGGCACAAAGGACCGCAGCATGATCTGGAATTCCGACCTCGTTGAGACCCTCGAGCTCCGTAATCTCCTCACCTGCGCCGTCCAGACCGCCGAAGCTGCCGCCAACCGCAAAGAGTCCCGTGGCGCGCACGCACGCGAGGATTTCCCCGACCGTGACGACGAGAACTGGATGAAGCACACGCTCACATGGCAGAGGAAGCCGCACACTCCAGTTGAGATCGGGTACCGATCCGTTGTTGCCAACACATTGGACGAGGCCGAGTGCAAGGCTGTTCCACCTTTCAAGCGAACTTATTAGAGGAAATGCATGGAGTTGGAAGGAAGGAAGTGGGATGAAAGAACGAGGCCGATTTGTCTCCCAGAATTGCAGAGCTGAGTTGGGCCGGCTTTGCAGACGAGGTGTTTCGACCTTGTCGGAGGAAGGGCGTGCATAGTCTCGCCCACAGTGTTTTCGAGCAGCGAAGCGTCGTCGATTATTGTGCTTGTAAATATAACAGAAGAATACAAATCATGAACGTTTGCAGGGCACATTCCATTGTACAGGCCACGATTCAGAATCGGCATCGGAGGTGTGGAACGCGCAACGGCAGACAGTCAAAATCGGATTCGGGACGGTGCCTTCCATATCGCTGGTCTTCGTTGCCAAAGCGACCTACAACCACTTCGAGGCAATGGCGAACCGCCAGAGATCTCTCCTCCAAGCTCAATCATCTCGCAAATCTCCCACAACAGCACAACATCTCCACCACGTCCATTTCTGGACAATTTCAACCATTTTTCCCTGCCATGGACGACCGAGATCCATCATCCGTCATTGATCTGGCCTCACCCACTCTCTCCCACGGCGCAGCCCATTCGTTACTCGCCATGGACGGCGACGACGACACTATGTCCTCTCTCGAATTTTCCATCCTCGCTTACTCCCTCAACGAAAGCCACACTGGCTGCTTCAGACCGGGAGCCTTGCCTGTCTCACTTTCGCTCGATGCAGACGACCTGTGTCTTCCAGGGTTCCATTGTCCGTCGAATCAAATTTCTTCAAACGCATCGCGGCCGACTACTGACATATCGGGCGCAAATAGGTCCGAACTCAAACGAGGAACGTCCACCGCAGTTCTGTCATCCGACCGAAGAGTGTCAAGTTTATCGCCTCGGGAGGAGGACATGCCAACCGCAGGGCTATCTGGAGCCGAAGATTTGCGAAAATGGGTACTATTGTCCGGCGGGCGGGAAGGAGATGATACTATGTGAGAGAACCTTCTGTCAAAGGTCAGTCAAGGAATAACCAGAGTCATTTCGCTGATCTCGAGTGTTGGCGATTAAGGCAAGCGAGGCACATTTTGTCCGAGCGGAAGCCAGCGACCATTCAATTGCTCGTACGCATCGATTTGTCCCGCTGGGAGTGTGCGACAGATCGTCGTGCTCCCGCTGTATCTCACTGTGGTGCTCGATGCTATCTTGCTCGCGCTGGCCGCAGCAGGATTCATCTTCGCGAGGTGGAGGAAGACCAGAACGAGGGACCCTGCTCATGTCGAGAACGGAGATGGGAACGCGGACGTGGAAAGCTCTCGCTCGGTGAGTACACTCAGGAGGACGCAATCCGCCAGTGGCTCGCCTCTGGAAGGTTCAGCAATGCCATCACCACATATTCCCTCGACGCCCGTAAGGAGGACTTCAGGTCGGGTCGATCATTACGACGGCTTTGCGGAGGACGATGAAAACAATGGTTTCAGCGATGAGATTGAAGACGATCTGCAGAGCAGTCCGGAGATGCAACGATTCATTCAGTCCATGAGCAGGGCGGTAGAAACCTCCTGCATCGGTCTCAGCTTTGACTACCAGAAGCTCTCGTACGAAACGATGCCCGGGAAGAAGATACTTTCAGACGTCACCGGTAATATGCCGCGAGGCAGCTGTTGGGGGGTTATGGGCGGCAGCGGTGCTGGTAAAACGACTTTCATGAACGTCCTCATGGGCAAGATCCAAACCAAAGAAGGCTTCATCAAAATCAACGGTCATAGAAAAGACATGACCAAGTACAAAAAGCTCATCGGCTACGTGCCTCAAGACGACGTCATCTTTCCTGAGTTGACCGTTCGCGAGAACATCCTACACTCGGCTCGCATTCGCCTGCCCGCCAAATGGAGCGACAAGGAAATACAAGCGCACGTCGACGCTCTTTTGGCCTGTCTCCAGCTTACACACGTTCAGCACTCGCGCGTTGGCGATGCCACTCGTCCAGTCATTTCAGGAGGGCAGCGCAAACGAGTCAACATCGGAATGGAGCTCGCATCGGCACCCATGGCGATCTTCTTGGACGAACCGACATCCGGACTTGATGCCACCAGCGCTGCGAGCATCATGCGACTTTTGAGGGCCATTAGCAGATTGGGCGTAACGACAATCGCAATCATACACCAGCCAAGGGAACAGATCTTCTATGGGTTCGACCAGCTGTTGCTGTTAGCACAGGGACATGCCGTCTACTCTGGTGCGTCTCATGACTGCCAGACATACTTTGAGAAATTGGGGTTCTCATTCCCCGAGCGCGGAAACCCGGCTGATGTCCTCATCGATATTGCCACAGGCGATGGAAATCGATATTTGGCCTGCGAGAAGCGAAACCAGTCGATGGTACCGGCCTTGATCGAACGGTGGAAAGATCAAGCCCAGTCTACGAACGTCAACGTTCCACTTAGTTTGGACGGCTCAAGTACCCCGACTAAACGCAGCCGACGGCTCAGCACTCAGTCCGTTGCCTCCACCGAAGAGCAAGAAGAAAACCTGCGTCTGACCATGGCGTCTCGAGGCGCAACCTGGCCGGCTCAAGTCTACTACTGCCTGCAGCGCGCCTTGACCCAGCAGGTTCGCAACGCCACCTCCTTCTTCTACGAAATCGGAGTTGGCGCTCTCGCAGGTGGCATCATCGGTCTTTCCGCGTTCGGCGCCGGCGGACATCTCTTCCAGGGCATATACCACCCTCCCTTCACAATCCTCAGCAGCGCAGTCGATTATCAGGGCACGCCCCAGCTTGGACTACTCGGCGGCATGGCAATCGGACTTGCCGCTTCCGCGCCTGGTTTCTGGGTCTTTGGTGAGGAAAAGATGATGTTCTGGCGGGAGACAGCCGCAGGACACTCGCGATCGGCCTACTACCTTGGTAAGATGCTCTCCACGCTGCCTAGGATCGCGCTTAGCAGCCTACACTTCACCGTGTTCATGGGCATTCTCGCAACGCCATTGATCAGTTTCACGGACATGTGGATGGCGAACCTGATGTACTTTTGGTGTATCTATGGCTTGGCGGCAATTGTGAGTATGCTTGTCAAGAGGGAAGATGGTCCGTTGGTGGCGGTTTTGGCATCCCTCGTGGTGGGCATGTTGAGCGGCGTTGCGCCGCCATTGAAGCAGGTGAAGCTATGGGGCATGGAGTGGGTCTTAACAACTGATCAGTGCAATAGTCGCGAGTGCTGATCTTCAATAGGTGGTTCTGGAGGATGTCGCCCGGCGTGTAGTACACGGAGGCGTATTGGAGCCAGAACTTGTCGCCTCTGGCACATCTGTACCGGCTGGACCTTGCGTGCAAAGCCGTCGGTTTCACGATTGGGCAATTTGGCTTGGATATACTGTATGTGTGGGCTTCCGAGGGAGTGATTTGCATAGTACTGACTGTCACGAATAGCATGCTCTTTCTGATCGGGACGGTGTACAGGATTCTGGCGTATCTGGCGCTCGTGTTTGTCGATCGGAAGAAGCAGAGATGAAACCCGAGGCATCCGATGAGCCTTGGCTGGCACCTCTCCAGGTATGGCCATGCAGCTTCGACATTGTTCTCGACGTATTTTGGTCGCTCGGTCCGATGAGTGCCGTCTCGAGACGAAGTGGCCCAGGCGGGAAAACCAATGTGGGAGCGAGAGTGGACGGATTGAGTCGACTTCGCCGGACGAATGTCGATTCGAGGGCTCCGAGGAGTATGGGCGGAGGCCTATGGACATGAGCTGGGTGAACGGGTTCAGGATCCGGTACCATGTTGGTAGATAGACTACAACCTAAGATTTTCCTGTGATACGAAGGCGTGTGTTTCATGAGAAGAGCCTGGGGATTGAAACGGGGGCCACGTGGCTTGCAGGGATTCTCTGTCAACATCACCTTTGGTGGAAATTCTTCTCACGACTTGACTCGTAATCATCAATCTCTTCTAAGATTTTCATCAGCGAGCGCAATGAAAGTTGACTCGCAGCACGCCCTGACCGTTGTGCAGACTGCGAAGCGAAGTAATGAGATGCGACCTACGACGATGTACTCTATCAGAGCAACAGCATCTGACTACACACGCTCGTGTTCGCGTACATCCGGAGGAGGTGCACTTGGAGCTCTGGACTTTTCTCGCATGACGGATAGACGATTGCAGATCGATGGAGCGGTGGACCCTGCCCATCAAAAAGGGGGTGGCAGCGCATTCCCGATCCATATCCAGAGACGACGCTCTGGCCACGCCCACCACTGTCGCCAGCATGGAAAAGGCAAGCATCGTCTTGTCTAGCCGAATCCAGCATATGCAGCACAAGGTGACGTCGCATTCTGAATGTAAGGTAGCTTTCGGCCGCAAGCTCAGCTCCGCTCCACCTCGCCCAGCTGCGGCGCCAGCGGAACATTGGAGAATCTTCCGCAAATCACAAGCTTGGTGAATGCCCGAAATGGATCGTGCACCTGTACTTCGAAGAGAGCTCAGAGATACGGTGTGCTAAGGGTCTCCTGGAGCTTTGAGTGACGCCACGCACCAAGATATTCGACGAACCTACCTTACCCTGCATGGAATCTGCTTCATGCAGGTGCGATTGGAGGCATATCTCTGGGCGCCATATCGCTGGGCTGCACTTCTAGCGCGAGCAACAACAGATCGGGCGACGATCTTTGCTCGACCTCAGCTCACGCTCGAGCAAAATGCTTCTCTCTGTGCTCTATCGTCCCGCCAGACCCGTGAGCTATGGATGATGGAGTGTCTGGATGGAACAGAGCCATCCCGACTCGGCTGTCAATCGACGTTCCCTCCGACTTGAGCTCTGTCGCTGGAAACGATTCGTCAACGAGAGAGGTGGAGCCAACCCACCATACTTTGTGTCTAACGCGCCATGAGGCTGTTCTGCTCCGAGCCTCCCCGACTCTGGAGATCCCTGCAAGATCTGACTATCTCCACGCAATTACCTGAAGAGTCGATTGGTAAGAAGTGATTGCCACATGAGAGTTGAGATGCAAGACAAGGGTATCTCTCGCCCCAACGATCAACATTCAACGCAGTATGTGCGCTGTCGTCGACAGCATCTGGAACTTTGGTCATTCCCACACAATTCCGAGATTCTGCATCTTGCCCTCTTCTGTGGGTTGACTCAGACAAGACGCAGCTTGATCGTGCGATGGTCCCTCGTCAATATTCAAGCGAGAGATTGGCCACAACAAGCCCCATGAGCCCTCATCAAACTGAGCCTCGCACGGTTCGGCTGGTTGCAATGTTGCACGCTTGTGGGCGCGATTGACGCATGCCGAGTCACGCTGGACAAATTCGTTGTTCGTTGGGCCGTCACTCTCCGTCTACCTTAACGGATCCCACTGTACCATCTTCTCTCGCGGTGCCCGGAAACGTGGATGAACAGCACGATCGTCATGGAAGCCATGCCGTGGCAAGCGAGATCGCAGTGGCCGTACTAGGGTGCAACGTGTTCGACTTCGGCCAGCTGAGGCAAGATCATCCTCATCATCAGCGGGAGTTTTCGAAGCACCAACACATCCGTGAGGTGGAGCAAGGGTCCTTGTCTCGCAGATGGGATTTCTACTTCAAGGGCAAGCGTCGTAGAGGTAGCGGAGTGCTCGTGCATGTAGTCATTCAGAGATGGACGCTAAAAGCGGTCTACCGGGCATACACGTCGATGAGAAAAGCTTCTCCGTACTAACCGCCAGTTAGCTTCCACGTTTTCGCCGTGGCCTGCTGCTTGTATGGACACATCAGCAAGCCACAATCGCCCTCGTCTACGCCATGTGGAGATAGCGCTGATTCGTGCGACTGCTCGATCAGGACTAGAGCGCACGACATGTGAATTTTCACGGTCCTGCCATTCGTCGTTGCCCGAAGCGCCACGGCCAATCGCCGGGCCTGTGCAGACATTGAGATGATCCTCGTCCTCACTGCGACCGGACTTGGGTCCTTGCGGTGCCCTCCTGGCTCTCGATTAAATTCCACGCTTGGGGCGCCTCCGACGTGCTCGACATTTGTGATTTCCTCTTTCGGTCTGAGCTCATTCGGGACTTTGCTCGGAGGCGCTGTTGATCGACATTTGAGCAACCCACATCACGTCCTTTTGCACCATAGCGGTCCCACGACATGTGGACCTACGCTGACAGCGCTCACACCGTCGTCCCCGGGATATGGATCTCCACACAACAGTCGAGCACGGTGCATTCCGTGGTGTTATGTCTTGAATCAGCAGTGATGGGCATTCAACATACCATCGTTGCATGCATTCGGATGGGTCACAACAAAGACCTCACCGAGCACGTAGACAAGACTTGAGGCCCAGGAAGGTATATAAGTGTTCACTTTGCCCTCCGAGGATAGGGAACATCGACCACAACAATTCTCTTCCATCTTCACTACCAAACAATCAACAACTCAACAGCAGTCAACCCATCAACCTCCAAACACCATCAAAATGCAATTCACTTCTCTTTTCGCCATCCCAGCCCTCGCGCTGTTCGCGTCCGCGGCCCCCACCTCCGCCGACAATATGGCCGTTGAGAAGCGTGCCGACACGGCCGGCCTTGCCAGCATGCTCATCGACCTCACCAACCAGGTCAAGGCCCCAGCCGCCGCTATGAAGGCCACCGCGGACTCTGTCCCAGTCGACGCCAGCGAGGAGCAGATGAACACTGCTGCCCAGTCCGTCGTCGCCAACATCAACGAGATCAACGAGGCCATCAAGGCCACCAACGCCCAGATCTCCTCCATGCAGAAGCGTAGCCTCGAGGCTCGCCAGAGCACCACTGGCACCACCCTTGCGGATCTCCCCAATGACGTCCTCGGCCAGCTCAACGGCAACCCAATCATCTTCGCCAACCTGCTCCTCACCCTCGTCCGCGAGCTCGACCCAGCCGTCACCTCCGTTCTCCGCACTCTCAACTTGAACGCCACCAACGTTGCTCTGCAGCCACTCCTCAAGGTCCAGCTTCCAGGTCTCGTTGTTGGACTCGGCAACCTCGTCAACGGTCTCCTCGTCGCTTTGGCCCCTCTCCTTGTCGGCCTCGACGGTATTCTCGCCCCTCTCCTTGCTGGCCTCGGCTTGTAAGCGTTCGAAGCGATACAACATTTTTCTTTGGGCATTTCTCAGGCGGACCTTGATACGATCTCCGGATTGTGGATGTGAGACATGACCTTCGAGTCAAGATGTCGAAAATAGACGACAGGGGCTGATGCGGATGCTTCCTGGTCATGATTTCATGAATTAACAATGTACATGTTAACTTGTACATATTAACTTGTACATATTAACTTGTACATAAACTTGCGAACGATACTTTCAAATCTACTTCATCATACAAGATCTTGCGCTTCTCCGTTCATCTTGGCCTACTCCTTTTATGCGACGTTCGCATGCGATCATCAGCAACTTAATATCCATCCCTCGCCGTGGTTGTTACACCGTCGGCGAGTTCGTAATTAAAACAGGCAGGCGCATAGAAGCCCAGGTTTCCCTTCGAAAGAGGACCACTCAAACCCACAACAGCAGCTTCACTCAAAAGTCAAGGCCAGCACATGTCGCTATACCAGCTGTAGGCTCTCAAGCAGCCTTCAGAACCGATGCACCGCGCCTGGCAAGGTCATCCAAACCCTCATAATCCTGCAGCACGTCACATGGCCGACCGACCCTTGACGCGGCTGTTCCAACCGCCCATCCAACCGCCTGGTCCGGAAGGGACATTACCTGGTGAGCCGGAGGCGGCCGGACCTGCTAGAGAAGGAGAACTGGTCGAGTCAAAGCCTACAGTAGGAGTCGAGCTCAAGCCGCCATTGCCATTGCTACTGCCAGCTCCAGTGCCAGTCTCCGCTGGTGTCTCAGCAGGAGAAGTCGAGTCACCGCCGTTCGGACCTGAAGAAGCACGCCCAGACCACACCTTTGGCCCAGGCATGACATACGGCGCCGCATTGTCCGTCCAGATATTGTATGCAATGCCGGGGTCCCCGGCACTGTATAGGCCTGGAATCCTGACTAGTGGACCAGGAGTACCATTTCCACCACCCGAGACGTTGAGCTGCGCGCACTCCATGTAAAACTGCGCTTTACCGACATGGGCTTCGTGGATGGCGATGTGTTCCGGCTAGAAAGGGCATGGTCAGCTTTGGTCTGCTACACGACGAGTGTTTTTGAAGTACTCACACGAACGAGGTACTCTCCATCTGGCAAGGTCCTTGGGGATAGTAAAGTCCATACTCGGTTTCTGCCAGGTTCCCCAATTGCTATTCACACTCGCCCGGTCCATTGACACCGCTCTCCCAGACTTTCAACCAGTCCCCATCTCCGTTGTAGTCATTGACATCACCGGGAGCCTTGGACATGTAAATGAAGCCAGGACCGGGATGTTCGATGGGCTCGTTGTAGGCCAGTTTGAAGCCGACTTTGTTGCCCGCTTTGACGGCGAGGGTCTTCGGCGCAGACGACCAGATCGCGGCCCATAGGTGCGTGCATTTAGGCGGATTCCTATCTTATGTGGATCAGAACCGCTATACAGAGTAATAAGGTAGGCTATCGGATTATCTCGAGGGCTACTTGCTCGTGCCTATACGAACTCCGACATCTCCAAGTACGCCGCGGCCGATAGTAACGGCAATACCTAAATGCACCATCATCTTCATCATGTCCATACCTTCCATTACCATACTTCCGACAAGTCCGACCACTTTCAAGTGAAGACAGACACCTCGGGGCGCTCCGCGGACTCTGATTGGTGCGTCTCGTCTTTTGGCGCCAATTCCGAAGCTGTTGATCATCCACCTCACCTCCTGTTTGATGGTGGAAGGGAGAAAGTCTATCGCCCATTGGGGCCGGAGGGGCAAGTCAACGGTAAGTCGACTTCTTCTTCTTCTTCCTCTCCTTCACACCTCCCTCGATCCTTCTTTTCCCTCCCTCCGGCGTCTCGTCGTCCAAGCGCGAGCGCTGTCCCTTCCCTTCATTCCTGTCGCTCCTTCTCTCGTTCAAACTCCAGCAGAACAACCACTCTCTCTTGTCCATATTCACACGGAACACTGCGCCGGTTGCAGCTCCATCACAATCTCTACTCTAGATCCATTCGGCTCCCTCTCCATCACCGTCACTCGACAGCCACTCATTCCTTCAAACGACTCGCCCATCATGTTCACCTGCCACGTTCGCAACCGCTCCCTCATTCCCGTCGCCACGATTCGAGACATGGAAAAGACGGAAGAGGAGCAATACCACATTCAGCAAGAGATGGAAGTCGCAGACGCAGAGGAGCAGGCACACCTCTCCCAATCTCTTCAACACACACCTCGCCAACGACGCAACCTCGTCATGATCTACCTCCTATTCCTCGCCGAGGCCATCATGTCCTCGTCTCTCCACATGCAAATCTCCATCCTCCTTCCTTCAGCGTCCACTGGCTGTATTACCAGCAACACCTCCTTCCTGCGCAGCATTTTGCAATGTGCATACTACTTGGGCTCCGCGACTGGTCTCGTTTGGGGTCTCACTGCGGACCGCATTGGAAGGAGGAAAGTGGCTCTGTTGGGACTGTTCGGATCTCTGATATGTTGTATTTCCATGGGCTTCGCAACGACTTTCGCTGCGTTTTGCACTTTGAGATTCTTGGCCGGCGTTGTCGGGTCTGCAGGAATAGTGGCCGGGCTTGCTATGCTGGCAGATGTCGTTCATGGGAGTGACAACAGGACAAAGGTCGTTGCAAGACTGCCCGTCGTTGCTGTGTGCGGCCAGATTGGTCCTTTGATTTCAGGACTGATCGGAGGGATGGTGGATGCAAGAGGAACATTCGACGAGTATCCAGCGCTGGCTGGGCAGATTACATGCGGAGTATTGATGTTGAGCATCACAATTGCTGAGCTTCTGTTGCTCGATGAAGTGAGTCGAAATATCATCTAAAAGTCCTCGGTCCTCCCTAACAGCCATCAGACACTCCCAGTCCTTGCCACCAAGAAGCAAGTGCTGTCCGAAGACTTCAACGAGTCGGAGAAGGCCACCTTCCTTGGTCAATCCCACTCCAACTCCAGCTCCGAATCCCTCTCAATCTCCATCATCGAAGCCCTCGCGGACCATGACGCCCTGTCGAAACCATCACATATTTCCCTCGTCCAGCTTCTGACGGCACCCTCTATTCTCATCCTCCTCGCATCCTTCTCCGCCCTCTCCCTTCACTCTTCCACCTTCGACATCCTCCTACCTCATATTGGCCACAATCCCACCCACAACATCGGACTTGGAATTCCTTGCGATTGGCTGCAGCCTCTGATGCTGGTCATCAAGGTCGCAGCAGCCATGAGAGTGATGCGAGCCATCCCACCTCTCGTTGCGAAAGTCGGTCTCCTCCCGATTTACCGCCGCACGACGGTCGTCTTCCCCGCGATATACGTCCTCGTCCCGGCAGTCGCCTTACTTGCTACATCATGCGACTCTGCTGTTCTGGCCGCTGTTTTCAACGCCCTCGCTACACTCCTCAAAACGACCATCGCTCTTGCTGCGCAAGTCTTGGTCCTTCTACTCGCCCTCTCCGCGGCGCCGGACGCTGCATCGACCGGCACTCTCATCGGCGTCATTTCGATATCAGAAATATTCAAAGCTCTCGCCGTTGGGATCGCGGGCATTAGCTACTACCTTTCAGACGACTACTCCGTGGTCATTGTCAACGGAGCGCTGTGGGCGATTCTGGCCAGTCTTGCGGTGATGGGTGCATTGCTGACAAGGAAGCTGAGGGAGACGCCGAGAGTGGGTGAGGATTTGCCGGAGGAGTGTTTTGTGTGGGAGGGCGTGTTTGACGTGGAAGGTGGAGATGAGAACGGGTTCTGATCGGACTGAGGTGTTGTCCTTCTTTCTCACGACTGCCAACGATCATCCGCAATGTACCAGACTTTGTACTTTCCAAAGTATACACACCAGATTTCCACACCTCACAACCTCGCCAATCCCCCATCCCTCCCCAACTCCTCCAAACATGTCTCAAACCTCCGCTTCCACGCCTCCACCTTCTCATCATCCATCACCGATCCATCAATCGACACCGCCGCAAACAACCCTCCCTCCGCCCCGCCAATGCCTACCAGAAACTCCCCTTCCCTTGCCCTCACACTCGCTGTCATGTCTCGAGAATCCACCACCAAATCCTTCCCTCGTTGCTGCGCAAGGGACTCAACATCGTACATTCCCTTGCCAATGATCGCATCCCGTCTGCCGACCGAACTCACTCCACACGTCTGGGTCGTCGGGTTCGGACGCGCGGGGTACGCGCCTTGGACGCTTCCTCCTTCAAAGGCGCCGTGCCCCGTAGGCAAGACGGCGGCGCACCGTTCAAGGGAGTAAAGGTATTGATTCGCCAGCACCAGTCCCGCGCCACGACTCGTCAGGTTCTGCCGTTTCGCCGCGTCTCCCGTTGGGCGGGCGCGTTTTTGGTAGGAGGTTAGTTGACGATGGGCGAGGCGGGTGAGGAGGCGGAGGCGTGAGGAGAAGGGGAGAGACGAGGGCAGAGAGGGGAGAGAGATGCCGTCGGAGAAGGCGAGCATCATGCTATTGGGGTCGGTGTGGTGGTTGAAAAAGGCGCGGGGGTTGAGGGGGAAGCCGGTGATGAAGGGATTCTCAGTGTTGTGGGAGGAAGAGGAGGAGGAGGAGGAGGAGGCTTCGTGGGCTTCCATCATGGTTAGGGCGGCGAGGGCGAAGATCCCGGCGCCGAGGGTTGTTGAAGTGGATCTGCAGAGGGCGGAGAGGTGCTGTGCGCTGGGTGTGAAAGAGGTTAGCTGACGAGCTAGAGGAGAAGGACTTCCTTCGTGAGTACCTTGACGATGGGATGGCGACGTGCAGCGTCGTCGTGTCGAGCGGTGGTACGCTGCTGTAATCCAGCACCGCGGCGTACTTTTGCTCGAATCGGACGGCTTGCTTCTTCACGCCGTCTTGTCGACGAAGAGGATTCTCGAAGCCTGCGGGTAGAGGTGTCCTTACATGTCGCAGGATTCGAGTGATGACCCAGAACCAGCGTTGGCGAGCGACGTTGCCTGGGATGGGAGGGTAGAGCGCCTCTTGAGGGAGGGGAAGGCGTTGACGGATTGACTCCGGTTGGATATATGTTGTGAGCTGATCTTGTAGATTCGAGGAAGTCTCATTGAGGCAGTGGACAAAGTCTCGCATCCAGACGTACGCTGGCGTTCATCAGTACGAGTGGTGGCGCCGGTGAACACCGACACTCACAACTCAACCCATCCCAGATCTGGTGACCACCAACGAATTGAAACCTTTGGATCCTTTTGCCGTCCTCATTCTCAGTGGGGAGAACAAACACCTTCGCCAACGCCACATTCGGGTCAATAATTCGCTTGACGTTTTGACAATGATGGTAAAAGTCCTTCCAGTCAACATTCTCGTAGTGATCTTCCAACCAGACAATCTGCTTCTCCGCCTCAATCCGAGCGTGTTGCCAGCTCTCCGGGATGCTGACGGCGAAGTGCAGGCCTTGGGGTGCTAGTGAATCACTTTCATCACGAATCGTCGTGGCTCGAAGCAGGAGGTGTTGACTTCGTAGTCGCGTCCAAGCGAGGAGGATTCGTTCTCGAAGGTCGGCTTTGGACAGGGTTGTTACAAGCTCGGTCTTGATGCAGACGTTCATGTCGGCGCGGCCCTCGTAATGTCTTGAAAGTCGTCAATAAGTGTTCGGATTCTCATTCGGCGTGAGAGATTCAGTCTTACCTCCCATCTGTGTCGAAGGAAAACTCCACTAGCCCAAGAGGTCGACAAAATGCGCTGCTTCTATTGAGGGTGGTCGGACGCCATGAGTATCCTTGGAGATTGCCATATCGTCGAAGCCAGTCGGGAGGACGTGTTGAAACGGACATTGATGGCAAAAGAATCTTGACGATATGAATAGCAATGGTGGCGAGTCAAGCAAGCTGAAGTCGAGGTCAACTTCGCATCAAGCGCTGCGCCGAGGTTGATCATGGAGTGGAGATCTCAATGCATTCCAACGAGAATGACAAGAATGACATCGCAAAAGATGGTTGATGCCCGGCAAGTTCTAAGACTCCAGGAAAGTCGAGGAGAAGGAAATGTATAAGATTAAAATGCAACAGTCGCGGGTATCTTGTCCGACGCGATGGGTATCATGAACAATATCAATCAAGATGCAAATGCCACATCAAATCATGCTCGTGTCGGCGTCTCATGGCCACCCCTACAACCCAAACCAGTATTTCCATAACCATATCTATGCCCATTCCTCTGGAGTTCTCCTCCCACTATCGCCACCACTAACATATGACCGATCAACAGCCCAGATCCATTCTCCGCGCTCCGTATCGTTCCGACACGCAAACAGCCACGCCTTCGTCGAGTACACTGCCCACACCTCCATCCGCACGTTTGGCCGCTGCAGCAGCTTCGCCACCTGAGGTTCCGCGTCAATTCTCGAATTCGTCAAGTTGATGGCATTGACCTCGTCGCCTTCTTTGCTGTACAAGTGAAGATACGGACGGCGAAGCTCGACGTAGGTTCGAATCCAGTGGGATCCAGCAAGGTCGGGACAGAGGAGCCAGCCAGCTTTGAGGACTGTGGGAGACTTGAGGTGCGTCTCGACGGTGGCTGCAAGAGGAACTGGGTCGGATTCTTCGGTTGCATCTTTCGATCCGCCATTGGCGAATGCGGCGCCGCGCTCGGGAGATCCAGTATTCGAATGGAGGAGCATGATCTCGCTGGGTGACGGAGTCGTCTGCCAAAGACCGAGGACTCTCTTCAGAAGCGCTTGTTGTGGCTCGGTCAATGTCTCGCCTTCTGCACATTGAGCCTTCGATGGTGGCGACAATGCGCCCCACGCGAGAACGCCCCTCGCTGACTCGATCTCTGCGATGCGTCTTTGCCTCTTGCGCAAGGTCATGTAGTCTTTGACCAGCGATGTGCTTCGTGGAGCCCAGCTCGTAAGCGTCTCTTCGCCCGAGATGTAGTCAGTCGACGTGTCCATTCGCCACAGGTCACCTGCTCGTTTGGCAGCGCTTGGCTTCAGCGTTACGGTATAGTTGTTGGCGGTCGAATGGACAACTCTTTGATTGTAGAAGAACTGCCCGAGAAGGGAATTCTGTCTGAACCAGGTCCGTGGACGGGTCTGCACTGCCACGTCGAAGTTGAACTTCATAGGGTGAGTCACTCTGGGCGAGTGAACCTGCCACTTGAACGTCAGCTGTACACGGTACTTGTCCAGCGTCGGTCGGTCCAGTAATTGGGAGCTGTGTGCGCTGGAGTCCCATTGACCAGTCACTTTGACATGGACGGTGCCGTCGGCGTTCTTGCGAATCACGGGTGGGGAGACAAGAGACAGGAGAACATCTGGTGTGTTGCTGTCCGTATCAGAGACCTTGCCATCGCTGTCCAGCAGTCGAATCTGACCGGCTTGCAGTCGATCGACCCTTTCCCATGGTAGACCATCACCCGAGGAGTGGACCAAGTTCAGGACAACCCGCCGTTGCAGACCTTGATGCAGCTGGTACGCTCCTTGATCCAGAGTGTCATTCTGCACGACTTCAACCGGTTGATAAGTCCCGTCCTCGCTGATCTCAAGGATATGTACGCGAGCAAAGGTATCGTGACGAGCATCTGAGTAGTATTCGTGTTCTCCAATGCGGGAATGAAGTCGTTTGTTCCTCGGCTTGATGTTGGCCGCGACCGACGCATCGCGCATGTCGTCCCAACTAAGGAGCTTGTCGAGATGCATGCTCGTAACTCTCGCGAAGATACTGACCCTCAAGCTGGCCTCCTGGGGCGCCGAAAGCGGCAGGCTCATGCTGTGGACACTTTCGAAGCGCACTGCATTCTCGCCGAAGCCGCTGACAAGAGAAGTGGTTGTCACACCGCCTTCCTCTGAGATACCAGGGATGAAAAGCTGAGCATGTACGTTGGTACCTTCGCGCTCGGCAAAGCCCACGAGATCATGCATGACCACATTAAACTTTAGCGTGCTGCTTGGGGCTTCTGCGGAGCTAGGCTCGAGTGACAGATGGACCACTCCGATGATACTGCACGTGTATGGCGAGTACACGTCCAGTGTGAAGTCTTGCACTCTGCATTCGAATACCGCGGCCAAAGGAATGTCAGAGTCCCCAACGCGAGTGTACTCAGGCATACAATCCTCTTCGAAAGGGTTGCCCACGTTGAAGTGTTGCATGTACTCTGGTCGATCGATGTATTGAACCATTTGCCGCATGGCCTTGACACGTTTGTGCAGCTTCTCGATCGACCAGAGGTGGATGACTGTGTTTGCAAAGTCGACAACTCTCACGGCCAGGCACGGTTTGGGCGAATCCTCCAGACTTGGATCGTTGCCTTCTTCGGCCGAGACGCCGTTCAATGCGAGGTCGTATGAGGAGCCAAAGGTGTGTCCAGCGTCGACGATTGTAAATTGGAAGACAACGCTACGCTCCATTTGCTGACTGATGACTTGAGCTTCTTTGAGTGTCGATGCATTCTTCAGAACACCTGCCGCAATCGCGATATACCGATGCTTTCTCCAGTGTTGCAGCACCTGTTTCGCAAAGTACAGTTCACGATCCGTCAACCCCTTGCCGTGACTTTTTCGCCTCGGCTTCGGCGGCTTTCGCAACTCGGCGATCTGCTTCTCAAACACGGCCTTCTGCTCCATCAATTCTTTCTGCATCTGCTCCTTCATCTCTTGAAGTGATGTCTCCATCTTGATCTTTTCGTTGCGGAGCTCGTCGATCTCGACTGTGCCCTCTTCAGCATTTCGAAGCTGCTTCTGATATTCCTCCTTCTTATTCTCGAGCTGGTCTTGCATATCATCTCTGCTCTGCTTCAACCGTTCTTCGTCCTCGGAATGTCGTGGAGTTGAGGGAATGGTCAGAGCCGTGTCCAAGCTGAAATTGTCCAGCGTGCCATTACTGAGATATTTCTCTCGCACGGGATGTGATGCGACGGACTCTGTATCAGTGTCTCCGCCATTCATGTCGAACAGCTTGCCTTCTGGTCTTCCCTTTCGTACCGCTCTTACACGCTGTAGATCTTCGAACAGTACATCGAGCTGATCGTCGGTCAGGTCGGACATTTTCTGATCCGGTCCTAATGTCGATGACACGGCCTCGCGGCGTGCGAATGCCCAGTCGCTGTCCCGTCCGCCCATCTTCCACGGTGCTGGTGATAGATTTCCTGGGCTTCCCATGTCGGTGTCGACATCTGACATCGCTCGGCTCACGCTGCTGTGTGACCTTTCGTGGTCAAGCGGAGGCGGGCGCGAAGGCGAGTCAAGCTGATCCGCAGTGACTGAATACTTGAGCAAGCTGCCTTGCTCCGCCCGTTCTTCACGTGCCTCTTGTGGATGGTTGAAGCGAAATATGTGAAAGTCGCCCAAAATCACGCGGTACCCCGACCGTAACCTCTTGGGAGCTTCGATGCGGATGCCATTGACCATGATCGCAGCCCCATCCTTCGGAACTACTGTCACCACGCCATCCACATTCTCGAAAGTGCAATGATCGTGGAGAATTTTGGACCCGTTCAGTCGGATATCGACACCTGCATTCCCTGCGCCGCTCGATTCGCCTTCGACATTGATTTGGTTCGTCTCAACATTACCAACAGTTGTGGTACCAGGCTTGAGATTATAGACGAGACACTCTGCCAGCAGAGGATCGTCGCTGAGGTTGACCAAATGAGGCATCTTCTTCGGTGTCGTCAAGCCAACGAAGCCCTTTTCAATGCTGATACCCAGCTCCTCCAGGGCGGCTTCTCGCTCCTTGTGAATTTTCTCGGTTTTGCTAAGCTTCTGCTCCCATGTCTGGTTCAGATCAGAATATAGCTTTTCAGACTGCGAGAGCTGCTCTGCAATCTCCGCCTTGGAAACCTTTTTGATCGATCCGTCGGCTTGTGTGATGCTGACAATTTGCTTCTCCAAAGGCGTATCGGCGCTGTACTGTTCCTCCGCGATGGTGCCACCGGTGCTGAGTTTCGAGCGAAGTTGCGCCAATTCCTCCTTGAGCTCGCGGATCATCCGAGCGTTTGGATCTTCGTTCACCACCGCGTGATTCTTGATGCGTTTGGCAGAGTCTGCGTATCTCAGAGTCGAGAGCGTTTCCTCAAAGTTGATATCTGCCGGAGAAATTGCGGCTATCATCGCCGTGAGACTATTTCCTCCGAGACTGTCTTTCAACAACCACGTCAAGACGGAGTCTCGATACGGAACCTGCGATCCCTTTTTGGATTTTGTCGTTGAGCTCATATCCGCCAGCGCGGCAATGACGCGGCCCAGCGTTGACAGAGACCTGTTGATCTCGGCTCCCTCCTTCAATCTAGCTCCCGTGGCACCGGTGCTGTTGGCACGCTCGGAACCCGCCAAGTCAACCAGGCTGATCTTGGCCACCTTTTCAGTATCCATGTTCGTCTCCACATCGTGCCGCTTTTGCGTGAGGGTGAGAGTGAACACAGCGTGCGATCGCGAAGACGTCTCGTTCATGTTCGTCGCCGCTACGGTTCGAGCCTTGTTTCCTTCATCCATGAGATGGTCGATCTCGGTGAAGCTGCGAACTACGAGCTTGGCCAAATCTTCGACATACGGCCCTGTAGCAGGGTGCTCCCGAACTTTCAAGTTGCCTTTGGTGCTCGGGTTGAGCAGGTCGCGTACACGTTCGTTGTAGATCTCCAGATATGACACCTCCACCGTCACAGCCATGTTCTTGTCCCCGTTCTGTACAGTCTCGATGCGCTCAAACATATTTCTGCAAATCCGCGGAATGACACCCTCCTCTTCACCATACCCCATCATACTGTAACTCTTGCCAGAACCCGTCTGCCCATACGCGAAAATGCAATTATTGTATCCCTGAAACGCATTGTCCAATAGAGGCCGCCCGAGATCTGTGAAGAGGTTCTCCTGGTCCGCGAAGTTGTCATCTTGTCGGTTGAAGGACCAGTACGATTTGTCGAATGCGAACGTCTTGCTACCTTCGAGAGCAGCTTTGGCCGATTTGTTTTTGGCGTCGGTCGAAGGAGGGGTGAGCACGGTCTGCGCGCCTTTCATAGACACGATACATTTTGCCTGTCGATCCTTCTCGCGACTGTTGAACGGACGTACGCGTACGACGACTTTGATGTTGCCGCCGCCGGCTCCTGCTGTGGCCATGATTGTGGAGGATGTGTGTTGTTATTCGACCATGCGTAGTTTGGGGCCGCCCTGGAGGCGGACAATAGTGGTGGTTGTGGTTCTTCCAGGGTGCGGATCATAAAAGGAGTTGTGGAGTTAGGTCGTCGTGTAAGTGTTGTCCTTGTCCTTGGAGTTTCATCATCGCGTCCCCACGAACGGCCGCTTGAGCCACCGACGTGTGGCGCGCGCGGACTCGAGCCGGTCCATTGGTAAGCGCGAACTAGCCCGGAGTATTTGCATGTGAATCACAAAAGATATACTCAGACGAACACTGTCACGACGATCTCTGGATGTCGTATGCCAGGCACACAAACCGACTGGCATCTATCTGCTACACCGCGGTGATACAGCTGGCTATATATATTTCCCTTTGGGCGAAGCTGCTTGGCAATCCGGGATATCCTTTCAAACGAGCGAGATTTGATTACCCATGGCAGATGAAGACATGTGGCGACCGCCCGTGAATCGGCTGATGCGGACTCTGGATCGATCATTCTTCCAACGGAGAATTGATCTCAAGGCTGCGAGAGTTTTCGACAACAAAAACATTTTCAGAATTCGAACCGCTTTGGAACGGAGCAAAGATGCTCTTTCGAGAGATCGACTTGGCAGTGTCCACCCCGATCCGGAGTCTGAACTCGCCGCAGGTGGAAGAAGATGTATACTCCTGAGGCCCGAAATCAAGTCAGAAGTGGCGACCACTGTCGACAACGGGAAGAACGAAAGCAGATCAGATGCATCGACAACCCTATGGCCGCATTCAACCACTGTGACAGAACTCGTCGACCAAGAGCTCATCGCGGTAGTACCGTACCGACTACAACTCGAATACGACTACTGGACCTATCACGACATAATATCTGCCATACTACCTGAAGATGAACAGGGTGAGATTCCCTCCGGATTTTCTCAGGTCGGCCACGTTGCACATCTCAACATTCGAGACGAATACCTGAAATACAAGCATCTCATCGCCGAGATTCTCATGGACAAAAATCCTGGCGTCAAGACAGTCATCAACAAGATTGACGATGTAGGCGAGGAGAGCGAATTCAGAACATTCAAGTACGAAGTGCTGGCGGGTCCTGATGATCTCAATGTCATGATATCCGAAGAGAGCTGCACATTCAAGTTCGACTACAGTAAGGTGTACTGGAACAGCAGACTCAACACCGAGCACCGTCGACTAGTCGGTATTTTCCGGGAGGGTGAAGCTGTATGCGACCTCATGGCCGGAATTGGACCCTTCGCCGTGCCGGCTGGCAAAAAGAAGATCTTCGTCTGGGCGAACGACTTGAATCCCGACAGCTACATTAGCCTCCAGGACGCCATCAGGCGGAACAAAGTCCATGACTACGTGCAGCCTTTCAACGAAGACGGTCGGACGTTTGTCCACTCTGCGGTCGCAGCACTGGCCAAAGAGGACCGGTCGGTAGAGATCACGAAGAAAGTCTCCCGAAAAGACATGACTGCGAAACCCGAAGTCGTACAAACGATCAAACAACCCCGAACCTTTGACCACTTCGTCATGAATCTTCCCGCATCCGCAATCACATTCCTTCCCAGCTTCATCGGCATGTACTCTCCTTCTGTGCGGGAGACGCTCGGCGATGAGATTAAGATGCCGCTCATTCACGTGTACTGCTTCAGCACAAAGAGTGACGACAACGTAGAAGAGGGCGTCAAGATCTGCGAGGAGATCTCGAGACAGTTGCAGCACGAAGTGAAGCCGGGGAAGATCGCGGACGGTGGCGTGGAGATTTACGATGTGAGGGACGTGGCGCCGAAGAAGAGGATGTTTTGTGCGAGCTTCAGGTTGCCGGAGGAGGTTGCCTATCGGACTTTGTCAGAGTGACGATGCGGCCAGAACTTCCAAGGTTGCACGGCATGCACGTACACATGGGATGATGTGACTCGCCCACGACGATGAGACAATGGCCCCGTGAGCAGTCGAGAACTTGTTTCCGATATTTCCAACAAGCACAATCCGGGTATCAATTTACGCCGAACGCTACAAAATGCCATCCGAGACAAAGCTCCAGGATGGCAGTATCAAACAAGGATCTCCCTCTCTGAGGTCTTCACGCATCTTCTTCAACTGTCTTGTGCGTGCCAAACACGTCCGTAGCCCAGTGCTTCACCTGATCCACCTTCTCATTGACCCAATTCAGCCACGAACTGCTGTCCTTCTTTGGCTTCTCTATTTCCGGTCTGGGTACAGGTATCTCAGGAGCCGGCTCGGCGATGTGACTCTCAGACGCCGTGTGAGCAGGTGCCTCCACCGCACCGGAATCGCCCGACCCATTGGTCTCAGCAGGAGGAAGCAGCTCGAGTCCTGGCAGATCCGGTGGCAGGATCTGAGCGTTCTCCTTGTGATCATCCGGATCATGAGGGAACTCCACAACATCGGCCTCGCTATGCTGCCCAATAGCCTCGAAAGGCAAGCGAATCGTGCCATTGTTCGGCCTCGTCCGTATGCCAAGCGAGTCGCAAACGATCTCGTAGACCTCGGTATTCTGAAACGGCGCAACGAGATTCCCCGCCGAGTTGGAAAACGCAGGACCGCGGGCAATGAAGATGGCGCGCATCAAGGGATGCTCGTTGTCGTATCCATGCAGACCTCGAGGGTGGTAGACCTCGTTGTTGGCAGTCGCGGCTTGAACGTCAAATTCGTCTTTGCTGACGATCGCCCATCCTGCTCGCGGAACAATCCAGACGGGAGCAATGCGGTCATTCTGCGCGAAGTGATAGCGCTCAGGCATATTTGTGTCGCGGAGGTAGACATCAAATGCGTCCTGATACTGTTCCAGCTGTGACTTTTGCACAAGCCCATTGTACAGCTCGTAAAGATGTTCATCCGAGGTGTTGAATGGCCGCAAGCCGTACAGTGGCCAGCCGTCAGTATACTCGATCAGGGCTCGATCAACGAGATCTTCCAGCTGAACCATGCGACTGTTGGACGTCGTCGCCATGCCATGATCCGAAACGATAATGATGTTCACCACCCCCGTCAGGTTTCTCGAATCAAGTCCGCTGAGCAGCTTGTGCACCATGCCATCAACCTCTGCGATTGTGCTTCGGATGTAGGTCGAATTCGGTCCGTATTGGTGTCCATCGGCATCTACATTTGGGACATACGCTGCAATGAGCTGTGGACGAGGCGTCTCCTCGGATGCGTTTGAATCGTTCGGACCGGGAATGTCCAGCAGACCCAATATGCGGTCCACTTTTTTATCGAGCAACTCCTTGCCATTGAATTTGTCAACATATGTCGGAGGAAGCTTGCCAATGGGCGCTTCGCTACCAGGCCACATATGGATAGCGGAACGCACGCCCTGAAGCTCCGCAGCCTCCCATAGCGGTTCGGCGTTCCACCACTCTTCCTGCATGCTTCGGGCAGGATCGGTATAGTAGAATGACTTCTCCAGACTCGGGTCCCAGAAAGTATTGGCAACGATTCCGTGCGACTCGGGATGCAGTCCAGTGACTAGTGTGAAGTGATTGGGAAAGGTCAAGCTCGGAAAAGAAGGCATCATGTATTTTGGCGATATGCCCTGGAGGATCAACTGGGACAACGCAGGTGTAATGCCACGATGCACAAAGTCCGCCCGAAACCCGTCCAGACTGATCAGGATCGTGGTCGGCGCAAAGTCATGGGTGCCGTTGGAAAGTGTCGGCGCTGTGTAAGTCGACGCTGGTGACTCGGCGATTCGATTTGTGGGCCGTCGATACGCAAAGTATCCGCCGATTATCAACGCAACGACCGCGTTCAGCACCAGCAAGACCGCAGCATACTTCCCGCAACACGAACACTTGCTCGTTCTAGACTGTGCTCACTGGTCAGCCAACGCTTTGTCGCAAGATTCTCGCTCTTCCACTCACCTTCCGCTTCCCACCCATAGATTTGCTCCCCATATCCACTTCACTGGAGCTCGCGCTGCTCGTCACATCACTCGTGGGGCCACCCTCCTCGACATTGTAAATCAATCGATCTTCCTCTCCCTGCCTTTCATGTCTTCGCCTTTTCTTTCCCCTCCGGCGCACCCTCTTGAGGTTCCTAACATCATCGGTCGGCGCATCCGCGCGCTGAAACAGCCTCCCGAAAAAGCCCGTGGCAGCTCTCGACTTCTCGGATAATAGCTGCTCGACTTGTTCCTCTGCTGTGAGCGTTTCATGATCTCGTTGTCGTACATCGGTTGATGTTCGTCCCTGACCTGCAGAGGACGATGAGGAGTCGGAGTCAAAGTCGGCGCCGGAAGTGATAGGCGGCGCGCCCGCGCGCTCTTTTTCGTCAAGCGAGGACATTGTGCTCGTAATCTTCCAGTCGCCCGGAGTGATAGGTGAAGTTGTTAGGCACAGCAGTGCTCCTGCGCGCGAGCACAAAGATGAACAGGATTCGGGAGGCTCATCAAGGTTAACATTGCGGCCTGAGGCACGACTAAGCACGGCGTGAAAGGGACAAAGGCAGAAACCCGCCACGGCACGATATGTATTTGTCGACGTACGACAGGCGGTAGTCCCGTGTAGGAACTGAAAGGTCACACGCAGCGATGTGAAACACCGGCTCATCTGTGCTGGATCGTCTTTGCATTTGTAGATTTCATTCCAGGCCCGCTTCGCCAGCCAACTCTGATAAAGATACCTACACGTAACACTCCATAAATTAGACACCCTGCCCATCGTCCAGCTCTCCCGCAGCATCTAGTATAATGCACATTATTTGGAATACGTCGTGAAGCAAATTCCCACTCCTCCAGCTCGTGAGAACGGTCAGCTTCTTTCCGGGTGCCATCCCTTTCGCTTTTCACATCCGCCTCCCATAGTCGTAGGGTAGCCACCCTTGATAACACCCCATCTTCATACCGCCGATAGTAATAACATCGCGAGGTGTCTCGTGGAAGACAATCGCAAAAACACAAACTCCAGAGGGATGATCAAAGCTCGATGGATCAGTGCCATTCGCGCACGTTGGTATAATGCTGATTCTCCAGACGCCATACCGCTCGGACCGCATCGGAGCAAAAGCAAATCCGGTCGGACAAGGGACAATTAAAGAGAAAGGAGGGCTGTCGGCGGAGAGGTCTCTGTAGCGTAAGGACGCTCGTTCTGTGTATCGTAGGTGCCGGGCATTCGTGCTGAATCGATGGCCGACGATGAGCGTTGAATTCCGGTCGAGACATCGTGGAAGTTGCTATCGCCCGGCACTATAGTTGTACTCCACTCCTTGCATCGGGGCGCCTGGAGCGCCGCCGAACGGTCCACTTTGACTAGCGCCTGATGCCGTATTCAGCGGGGGCAGCGAGATGTTTGGGTTTCCGTTTGTCTGAAGTTGTCCTTGTTGTTGGCTGAGCTGTTGGCTGAGGCGGCCATACATGTGAGTCGCATTTGGGTCCAGACGGCGTAGGTGCTGATACATTACTTGCACCTCGGTCTTGAGCTCTTCATTCTCCTTGTGTGCTTCGCGCGAGTACTCCGTCTCCCGTTGGAGGCGTTGAATCTCGGCGTGAAGATTGCGCTCCTGGTGTTGCGTGGTTCGGATGTACTCGATGGCTAAGGAGTCATCAGCAAAGGTGATCTGTTGTAAGCTCGCGAAGCTGCAACAAACCTTTCGTTAAGATCTCCCACTTGCTTGCCTTTGTACCGCCGCTGGATGGTACCGCTTTGTTGAGGTCCTCGAACAGATCCTTCATCTCGCTGCGGCGCTTCCTCTCGGCTAGCTTGTGGCTCACACGAAGTTCCGGCGTGCGGCTGTAATTGCCCACGCCCTGTGGCGTCATATCGTCGCTCTGCAGACCCTGAATTGATCTGTGTTGCATGCTGTGATGGTGCGTCGTATTTGGATCTGCATATTGATTAGCCTCATTCCCTCTGGATCGGAAGGCAGCTGCCATACCATCCTCCTGAAAGCGCCGCTGGCCGTGAGGCATCTGCGAGTCGACGGAGAAGATACTGCTGCGAACGGAAGACGCCGCGTAGCTGTTCTGTCTGGACACGTTGTGATCCACGCTCGACT
Organism: Zymoseptoria brevis; assembly: GCA_000983655.1. Lineage (NCBI taxonomy): Eukaryota > Fungi > Ascomycota > Dothideomycetes > Mycosphaerellales > Mycosphaerellaceae > Zymoseptoria > Zymoseptoria brevis. Next base: position 29,901 of record JYJE01001276.1, read on the forward strand.
CCCCACTATCAGAGCCACGCCTCTCCTCTGGGATTGCTTCATCTGGGAAAGCCCAAGCGTAACCCTGTGTAGGCTTGGAAGCAGTAGGATCTGGGACTCCGGGACCACGATTGACTGGCATAATCGGAGGTGCTATGCGAGGTGCTGGATTGCCGCGAAGGCTCGAACGAGCGCTGTGCGGCGACATTGGATTGCCATTTGGTCGACGCAAGCTGGCCGCAAGTGAGACTTGCGAGGTGTTTGCACTCTCGTATGGTGAGTGAGGACCCGGTCCATTGATGTATAGGCTGTTGAAGCCTTGGTGCATTCGGCTGTCGACACTGCTCCGGCGGGACTCCTGATAACTGTCGCGGCTCAGTTCGCGGCCGAGGCTGTCTCGGTTGTAGCTATCTCTGCTGTTGTAGCTGTTGTAGCTCTCTCGATTGGCATTGTTGTCAGCAAATCCTTGGTTGATTGATGGAAGCTGAGAAGTCGCAGGGGCCGGAATCCTCGCAGATGATGGTGTGTTCGGGATCGAGCTTCGAGAAGGTGACTCGTCCGGGTGATTGAGTAGCGTGTGAACCTGGAGGCCACTGTTCGCCGAGTTGTCTGCGAGTTGTCAGTATAAGCACTGCATGGCGCCGAGCACGATGATGCACACCAAAGCGGCATAAGCAAAGAAGAGGAGAAGGGTGACAAGCGCTGAAGGCATGCTTGAACAGAGCCGAGGCGACGCTCAACACGCGGCAGTACATGCGAAGCAAAACGCTCTGAGGCAGTGGCTCCCTGAGACTTACGCTTATTTTGTGGTTGCGGCCATGTGCCAGAATCACGGGTGGTGTCGGACGTTGATTGCTGATCGGGCGAGATGGGAGCGGATGGTCGCAGGCCATTGGTGAGGGTCGTGATGGAGGGAAGTCCTTGGTGCTGCTGGGCAGCAGTAGTCGGAGACGCCATGGTGAGACTGAATTAGATGCGCGCTTTCTGTGAATTGAACAGGGCCAGCTGTGGAAAAGTGCACCGAAGTGACGAAGTGAAGTGAGCACAGCACTGGAGGAAATGCAGCGCAAAGTCGAGTCCCGGGCTGTCAAGTCGCGCAAGATTACGGGAGAGCGAGATCTGAGAATGCTGGTTCAGCGCAGTGCGGGGTGAGATTGCGTTAGCCTCAGGCGGAGGACGACATACAGCAGGTGCGGTGGTAGCAAGGGAGTGTAAGTCTTCGCCCGGATCGAGAGAGGTTGCAGAGAGAGCAGAGTGCCGCGATGAGCACAAGAGGTCCGTGGCTTCGAGTCCCTCGCCGAAACGGGATGCAGACGCAGTAGCGAGCCGGGCGGCGCGACACGGCGGCGGGTGAGGGTGAACCTGGGCGGTGGAACCTGAGCGGCGTGGGCGGACAATAATATCCGTAGGGCCGGCGATGTGGTGCGAGATCACCAGGCGCCTTTTCGCAGTGAGGATTCCAATATCGCCGCGCAGTGATTGTGACGATGGAAGTCGAGATTACGTCGTCGGAAGTTTGCCCACGTGCGATTGCGGAGCGGAGCGTCAAGCCGGCAGATCGCAGCCTCGCCGGTGGATTGGGCTCGAATGTAGTGACTGGAAGAAGAGGCGGACGTGGTCGGGGGCCCAGCACACGCGAAGTGCAGTGCAATGGAGGAAGTTCTCTGCGTCGAGCAGTAGTGGTGGTGTGATGAGAGAGTGGAGGAGGTCTGATGAATGGAGGACTCGGAAATGGACCACACAAATTCGATCGGCGGAGCAGGCAATTGCGCGGGATCCTGGCTCGCTCGCGTTGCTTCGTGGCGCCTGGGGTGGTTGATGCTTCGCCTGGTCCCAGTCCGCTCTCCCTTGCGACTCGTGTGAGTTGTCCTGGAGGAGAGTCGTCGCGAGAAATTGGATCGACAAAGGTGGAGGGCAGAGAATTGGGAAGAGTAGACGAAAGGCGGAGGGTTCAAGGTACGGTATGACAGATGGAGATCGAAGACAAGACCGGGCACCTTCCACACCACACCGAATCACGTGGAGACAACGAGCGTAATGGCCGGGTCTACCCAACTTTAGAAGGGGCCGTGAACTCGGGAACTCGGTTCACCACAGCCGAAGGGGAAGGAATATAGGCAAGGTAGGCAAGGACGTTGATGAAGGTACTACTGTACACTGTAAGGTACCCGACTTTATTATTATAAGGCGGTTGGCAGGCAGGCAGGGACGTTTCGTGCCAAAATTGTGGCTGCCAACGGCTGGAGGAACATCTTGTGCCTGAAGATCATTCAAATCCCCAGCATCCCGGCACCTTTTATCAGCACCCCTTCCTTCCGCTGCATGCTAGTCTACTTGTTGCTCTCATTCACATCGTGTGATGATCAATCACTACGGCCTCATCAATAGATCCCGTACACGACGCTCGTCAATCATCATGCGTGGATGCGACCAGTGCGTCCGCCTCCCGACCGTCGATTTGAGTTTCGTTCGAGGCAAGATCGTTCCGGAAGAGACCAAAGCTTTTGCCTGTGGGGCGCGAACCCGAAATGTCCAATGCGTCTATACTCCATTAAGACTGCCTTTTATCGCCGTGCGTGGAGATGATGATCCGTCTGTCACCAACTCGTGGCTCACCATACGAGATGTGCTGTCATTCTTCTCGCGCGGTTCGCAGAACCTGCGACGTCCTACCCTGCTGACCTCGCTCCTCCTGCACGCTCAACTCCGCATCATCAAACCTCGGGCGTGTCTCTCGTCGGAGAATTTGGACAAGTCTGGCCGTCGTCATTGGGTTCTGGCGTTCAGATCGTGGAAAGTGTACCCGTCACGGTAGCACTCGGATTCTCCGCATCCGAAGAATCTCCAGGCACCGCCATCGCCGTCTTGCGGTTGAAGCCGCACGCCGCATCAGACTTTATCGATCTCGTGCGCACCTCCACCACGGCGCCCGACTTGCTCGCTTTCACACGTCCCATCCACCGCGTCCAGCAGTGGAGGTACAGATCAGCATCACGGCTGTCGTGCGCGCTGCCTGCATGACTACCTCGAGGTGGAGCCCGTGCGACATTCTGATACATACCAAGCACGCAATGCCACTGAGCCAATTCATCAAAGCCAATTTTTTTGACCTCAAACTACGGAACAAGTTTCTGCACGTGCCTTTGGACGACTATCACATGCACCGCACCGCCATCACACACCGTGGTTTGCGTGTGCGATGGGCGTGGTCTGGTCCGGCGCCTACCGTGTGAGTTGCATCGACGTGGGTCTTGCTTCCTTCGGCTCGGCAGCTGGACCGTGGATCTCAACTGGCGATTTGCATAACCGCATCGTCGTATTCCGATAGAACTAATACTCTTGAAACAAGCGATCGATGTTCGGAGTAAATGCGACATGAGAGGGATGGCACCTGCCAATCCCATGAAGATGCAGGCACGCAAGGCTCGCTGCATGATGAACGGTTCAAAGAAAACGCCACTTTGTCCGTGACTCTCGGGCACCAATTTTGACCAGCATTCGCTGCGTGGTACCACATGGCAAATTACGGAAACGCGAGCAAATTTTTAGAATACTCTTACTTCTGCTCTTGTGAAACCGATTGCGTTTCCGACTTCTTGGCCTTGCTGTTCTTCCTCGGAAGACGCCAACTTGTCTCCCACCCGTACAGCGCTCCGGAACCAAATACCATGGTGGAACCAAGAATCATCTTGGAATTGAGATGATGCCCGAAAAGTAGCGTGCTCAGTATGAATGACACCAATTTGCGGATGTTCAACACAATCGTCACAGTGACCGCGGACGACTTTGCAGACAGCAAGTTGACCCCGGAAATGCAAGCTAGCTGGGTCACGGCGTTGATGAAGAGGAACAGTGTGCCTTGTGGCATGGATTCGGCGGAGGCGCACAGCGGCTCGAGCTGCTTGTGATTTGCCAATGCTGCGACAATGCCTCCACGTTGCCGGCTGTTCAGCAAGTACTGGCGGACCTCAAGTGGGGGCGTCTTGGACAGCGTCCGGTACTGCTTGCGTAGCGTCGCCGCAAAAGGCAGGTAGAATGGCAGGCTGAAGAGGTGCGAATAGAACAAGTTCTCGGTCCAGCTAGCGTTGAACTCGGAGTACGTGTCCTCGGTGTACGCGCCCATGTACGCGGAGAAGACTTGGGCGAGCAAAAGTATGGCGAGACCGGTCGTGAAGTCGGAGGTCGAAGCGGAGCTCTCCACAGACATTGACTTTCCCTGAGACATGTCAGTGACATTGCGACGCCGGGTACGACGCCAACAGTCAAGGCGTGAAACCTACCTTGCTTTCCGAGTCGGCCCAAGCACTGATGAGTACGCCCACAGTAAGAAGTACAACGCTCAAAATCTGCAACGGGCTGTAGCGCTTGCCACGGATGAATCCCGCCAGCATAGTCGTGACGCTACCGAAACTGCGGAGGATGATATGCACCGGTACGCTGATGTTATACGCAAACGCCCAGTTGTTCAGCATGTTGATGGCGAAGAACATGAACGCTATGAAGGCCCATCTCGACGCAGGGACCTTTGTGCGGCGAAGAGTGTAGGGTGCTCCAGGTTCGAATTGGGTCGGGTACGAGCTGAGGGTCGTGAAGACGAACTGCAGAAAGGTGATGATCAAGCCTGTACTGACGTGAGCTGGTTGGACGCCCTTGGCTTCGATCTTTGCGGACTGCTACAGTTACTGACCACTACTCGATTCGAGCCTGATTGATGAGTGGCCTGTCAGCGAATGTTGAAGTTTTGATGACACCACGACTCACTTGAGGATCCCTTCAAGTGCGAAGACGTTCGTGCAGCATCCGCCGAATATCAGCGCCGTGGTGGTCAACGGCCCCAGCATTTTGTTCCCGTGGTGCCGATGAGTGTAGACTTGTGTTGGTGGCTTCTCCCTTCTTGTTCTGGAAAAGTACAACTTCGGGAGATGGAAGTACCGTGACTTTTGCACACACTCGATTTCTGGCACGCCGAGTCAAGCACACGCTTCCAATTCAACCAGATTGCCAGAGTCCGCTTCTTTACCAACCGAACTGCTGTCTCCGAATTTAGACGGCGAGGCCACAACAGGTGCGGTCAACGGCGCAACGAGCTACCTCAACGACGACGCGCAGGACTGACCACCGTGGCCGAAGCGTTGACCGACCAGGCGCTGCAGGTAAGCCCTAACGATGCGACCAAAACCTCATCTGTCCCATTGGGCATATTCACCTCTGGGCCAAAAGCCGCCGATCGTTCGCGACGGACATCCTCCACACGGTCAACCTCATCCGCGATGCACCTTTGGATGACCTGACCGATTCGAGGGTTCCATTGTTCGGCGCAAGGAGGTGGCTTCACGTAGCCATGAATTAGTACTGACATTGACAAAGGATCGCCTGATGCCTTGACTCCTTGCGATGAGATCACTCGCATACCGACTTGCCATGAAAGCGTGCAGGCCACGATCGATCTGTCCTCCCATGCATCATCTGGGATCGCGTGAACGGACGATCCGTGTCATCTGCGTGTGAAAAAAAAGTGGCGATGTCTGACGAAACTCCGCTTTCCGCACTTCTCCGCCAGGACAAACTCGCTTTTCCTCCTCTGCGCTCCCGAAAGGATGGAACCTAAGCGCCGGAGTAAATCACAGGTGGCACAGGCCGTGACGAAGTTCCCAAGTCCATCAGTCGCTGATGGGAAGAAGAAATTCTCTTCCCCGGAGCCATCACAGTCGAGACTCTACAAGACCACCAGACTTCGATTCGGAAGGCCGAACCCACCGATGCGGATGAACCGCTAGAATGGTTGTCCATTTTCAAACTCCTCGGGACACTCACACCGTCGTCGTACCAGCATTCCTCGTTGCCTGGCCGCAAAGCCATCTCACAAAGGCGGTACCTGAACGTCAATGCAATCGTATATCAGCCGTGGGGCTGTGAAGATTCTGTCGCTCCATGCGATTGGTTGTACCGAGAAATGCCTTCTGTCGCCGCGCCTCATCGCGCAGTCACTGGTGGTCACGTTGTTCATTGGTCATACTGTATGCAACAGCACACAGACGGCGATAATGTGGGGCTTCGCCATTTCCGTATTATACGGTCGCCGTGGCGTCGCACGAAAACGAATGGTCTGGCAATGCCTCACGCTACGCTTCGGTGGCACAGTGGGGTTGTCGGCCGAGACTCGAAGTCGTCGCTAAGTGCATCATTGCCCCATGAGATATTCGTTCGGTACCACGGACCACTGTCTCCTTTGGAGGATAAACAATGAAGCATGATGGGGGGAACAGCAAGGTAAGGTATCTCACACAGAAGTAGAAGAGGCGGGAATGCTACTGCAACGTTCTATGCTGGAACAGGGAAGTAGATGCTTCTCCATGCTGCTCTGGTTTCGTTCTTACTCGCATCTGACATGCCTGAATGCTACTTATAAGCTCGCTCTTCCTCAACACCCGAGACGCTCGTACGCGAGCAAGGACTAGAACAGCATCAGCAACAGCCACGCCCATTCCGCTACGACACCCTCCTCACAACTTCGCCTCATCCGTGGGCTTTTCACCAATGACGTTCAAGAATGCATTGTGCACATGCTCCGTCAAGTCCGCCGCCTGCAAACTTCGGCCCTTCTCCTTGAACGCCAACCTCGAACACTCTCGAGTGATGGCAGAACCTCCATACGCGACGTATGTCAGCAGCTCATCCGGCTGCAGATCTCCCTCATGGTCCCAGATCTTCTCCAGATATGCCTTGCGATACGCCAACAATGTCGCGAGAGACCCCGTCAGTGTATCTCCCTGACCGCCGGATCTTTTGAGACCCCCTTCGCCGTCCGAGATCAAAGTCTGCTGCCCATTCGAGATGTAATCGACCTTTCCCTTCTGGATGATTGTCACACCTCCGAACGCCTGCGCCAATTTTTCGCACAGCTTCGTTGGGTCCTCCTTGGTGGTGTCGATGTTCTTGCTCTTCGCAAGGCGCCCAAACTCCACCACGTTTGGCGTGAGGATACATTCCTTGTACCCTTGCACCAAGTCCGGCCTTGTCTGCGCCAGATACAGACCATCGGCGTCCAGCACAAACGAGACGTTCTTCTTCTTCGCTTCGGTGATGACTCTGGCGCAGGTTTCCTGCATCGCAGGATCACGTCCTAGACCGGGTCCGATGACGATTACGTGGAGGCGGTCGAGCATGCCGATGACTTGCTCGGACACACTGTCGATGGTCTCCGTCTCCCCGAGATTCTTCTGCTGGCGCATGTAGGGGTGGACCATCAGGTTGGGAGAGTAGGTCTTGATCACATGGCCAGCATTGTACTCGCAAATCACATGGGACTTGTCAATGTCAGCGTGATATTCTCTGGACGTCGCGGCCATGTCATAGCTCGTACCATGTCGCAGCCGAGCTTCGCCGATGCCATTGCGGAGAAATATGGAGCTCCCGTGTAGTCTTCACTGCCACCGATGACGGCGACTCTTCCGAGTTGACCTTGGACGTCGGGTCAGCACTGGCATCGTTTGGTTCACAGTAGTCCGCGTGAGTACCTTTGTGGAACTTCTCAAGCATGGGAGGCACCATCTTGTAGACCTTGCCCAAGACCTCCGAGCGGGATAGTGTGGCCGCCATGTTCTCGATTGCTGTCGATTGCTCAGATTTGTGTTGAGAAGGTGTTGTCTGTTGTTGTCTCCATGCTGACCCTTCTCCTTCGGTGGTTGTACAAACAGCTCCACAGAAACAGCAAGACGTGCATCAGCGCGTGTAATGGGAAGTTTGATTCGTAGTGACCACCAGTGACGTGTGCGGGGTCTGCTTTTGATTCGCATGTGAGAGTGAACTCTAAATTTGTTGGCGTGAGTGACTTGAGTGATTGACGCACACATGGTCGAATCTTGCCCTGCTTGACATCTCCAATCAAAATCTTTCGTCGCATCAAGACTCAACCACCACTTCTCTCGGACGAGTTGGACGACCACGGCCAACATGAACAACCACGACGCCCAGCCCTCGCCCGCACAGGCATACGAGACCGCCGGGAACCCCACTGACAAGAGCGCAAGCGAGCAGTCCATGGCTCAGCTCAACTCCAAAACCGACGCCGACAATGCAGTGTAAGCTTCGATGATCGCATTGGTATGCCACGGCTCGGGCTGACTGGCCGCCAGAGCCCACCGCGAAGCGAACGAGCCCCATCTGTCGGACGATCAAGCGACGAAAACATCCAGAGCGCGTGGCATCCACGGTGCACCACCAGGAGAAGAAGTCCACGGCTATACACAAGAGCAACTTGATAGCCAAGAGCTGACAGCCGCGCAAATGGGAGCACCGGGCGAGGACAAGGTGATCGACGCCGTCAACCGGAAGCCTGGCGCGACGGGCGGTGAGCAGGGGTTGGAGACGGATCTGGATAAGAAGAAGCAGGAGCAATCCGTGGCCAGGGAGAAGGTCCAGAAGGAAGAGCAGCACGAGGTCGATGTTGCGGGAGTGCTAGGACAGAGGGGCAGTCCGGCTAATCCAGTGGACAAGGGCGGCTACCCCAATGGTGGAAGCTAGAGGTCATCATGCTGGATTTTGTGGGCGTAGCAGAGGAACAAGCATGAGCACAATCATGGCGTTCGACGAAGTTGGTCCCGGAGCAATAGCACGAGGCAACAGATATCGACAGAACCACTAGAGATTGGAGTCTGAAATGTTAGAAGAGCGGAACGCATTTCTGAGATGCTCCCAGTGGGACACACAAAGACTGGGTCTGTATAAAGCATCAGCGCTCCACAGAACAATGTCATCAAGCAAGATCATATCAAGATGGTCACCATCTACTTGGTGTGTCCGTGCCCGGTCAACTTCCGTCGTGGTGCACATCACTCATCAAAAGTGGCCGATGAACCTGGAAAGATGTATGGAGCGTTCACTCATCATGTTCCCGAGTATACGGCAATTTCTAATGGTTGCTGAAGATTTTTGGCCGTGGCCTCGGCAGCGATCTGAGTGGCTATCCTTTCGAAGCTCAAAGTCTCCGAGACGAAGCATCGTACGAAGGATGCAGGATTGTAGCTTTAATAAAGTCTCCGGAGAGCGTATATATTACAAACTGAAAGTCACAACTCAAACACAAAGACACACAAATCAAGTTCCTGCTCTGTACCTTACTCAACGTCGACCCACGCAAGTCATCTTTGAAAGCCACGAAATCAATCACAATGGTCAACATATCAGACAGTATGTCCCTTCATACCCGGCTTCAACCACAACATAGCTAACTTCACTCCAGCCACGGGGACTGACTGGGAGACTATGGCAAAGATGTATAAGAAGCTCACCGTTGGCGTCTCGTCCAAACCTATCACAGCCATGCTCAATATGGCGAACGCCTATCTGCCCTTCTCCGAAGCCTCCGGAATTCACGACAATGGCTGCGGACCAGGCAATGTCATCGAGAGAATCGTCTCAGACTATGGCGGTGTCATACCGTCTACTGCGTCGCTGAGTGCATCTGATTTCGCGCCAGCCATGGTCGAGAAGGCTCGAGGGCTCAAGACAGAGGCCCTCCAGAAGGATCCTTCGTCACCGTGGGGCAGGGTCGATATCAAGGTGGGCGATGCCATGAACCTGCAAGGTGTGAAGGACGGTTCGCTATCGCATGTTACTGCCGGATGGGTCTACTTCGTGAGTAGCATCGACGCAAGATCATGAGAGTGACGTGCACTGATTGTTGAATAGTTGACTCCAGATCCGATGAAGTGTCTCAACGAAAGCAAACGAGTGCTCAAAGACGGCGGCGTTCTATCATGCTCATCGTGGCAGTCAAGCCAATGGATGGACACCATGAAGATTCCTGCCAAAGTACGACCTGATCTACAGCATCCATCGGTACCAACGGAGTGGGCTTCTGCGCCAGCGCTCAAGGCCGAGCTGGAGAAGGCTGGATTTCGAGATGTCCAGGCGCAGGAAGTGGAGGTGACAATGGATTTCGACACATATGATGCACTACTCGAATTGTGTTTCGAAACGATGCCTCATATGGCTGCTGTGATGAAGGGCCTCTCGGAGGAGGAGAGGACGAAAGTGCTGAGGCTGGCGAGAGAGATGGTGGAGTCGTACTCGCCAACCGAGCCCGGTAAACTGACGGGCATTGCTCTGGTCGCCGGCGGTCGGAAGTGAATTGTAGGCGCCACGAAAGGACAAGGGTGGACCCAGAAATGTAGTATCTTTATTTTGAGGCTGCGGCACCATGCTTCTTTCCATACGTGAATACTTTGCCCTCCAGATCTGGGCCGATGAACAGCCAAGCAATGGCAGTGATCCACGAAAAGATAGTATCAACGAACCAGTTGTTTCGAGGACTGCCTCCCAAAGCGCTGGCTCGCATGGCATGGCCGAGAAGCTGAGTCGTGATCAAGTAGCCACCCCTCTCGAGTCCCAGCACGGCAGCCGTAGCGACTTGATCTTCAGTTTGCGCCGGGTCGTCCTTTTCCAGTATCTTGGTGACCTCGTGCTTGCTGATCTCTTCATTTTGATGGCCAGGAGACGTGATTGTACCGGGACATACACAATGGATCTTAATATCGGCCGGTGGTCCGTTGATGGGATCTTTACGTCGAGCTCCGTTGTAGAGGTTCACCTCTGATCGTAATGTGTCTGCTAGTGAACGCATTGCAGACTTTGGTGGGGCATACGGTGCGTAGCCAGCCACACCCACAAAGCAGACGGTGCTGCATGTCATGATAAAGTGTCTCGGCTTGAGACTCCTCGCTATTGATCGGTCGTTGGCCGGCTCGAGCCAGGATCTTAGTGTCGACTGAGCGAGATACGCAGCGGCGAAGTAGTTGACGTCCATTTGTGATCGCAGCACGGACACCGGAGTATCCAAGAAGAGTCTAGGTTCGCTCATTCCAGCATTTGCCCATACAACATCAGGGGGGTTCCCGTGGTTCCAGGCAGTGACCTCCTTGATGATGCGAGTGTTCTCATCTGGGTCTGTCACGTCGGCGCTTATCGCGAGGAATCGCTGAGCTTGTGGGTCCTTCGCGGCAGCCTGTACGAGGAATGTCAGAGCTGTATGGTGGCCTTGAGCATCTTGCAGTTGCTCACCGAGATGTACTTCAATGCCTCATCGAGCTTCTTCTGAGTTCTTGCAACGATCACAATATTGGCACCTTTCGTAGCCAAAAGTTTCCCGAGACCTCGTCCCATGCCCTGAGAGCCTCCTGTGATCACCACAGTCTTTGCGTTCTCGATTAGTGTATGTTACACGCTGGGCCACGCAATGGAATCAACTCACCCGTCCATCAACATCGAAGTGCTTCGCGCGTGAGAAGACGCCCATGATGTCCAATGCCAGGACAACGACGAGGGCACAGACTCCGGTTACCACGGGAGTGTAGAAATAGAAAGAATCCATCCACAAGCTCATTCACTCCTCTCCCAAGCAGTATGGAGATAATGGAAAGGAGTCCTGTATTCATTCGGAGGCGATCCATGTCCGCTGTGATCATGTAAGCCACATACTCCTGGACACTTCATGCGCAAATCCATTCGCATGTGATAGAACTGCTGCAGCGAGTGTCCATCGCCAGGTCCCACCAGAACATTAATTTTCCGTCTCATCAACGCCGACATGGTGCTCTACTTCAAGAGCAATGTCGTTGATCCTCCGGCCTTCATATACGTGGGCAAAGATAAGGTCGAAAGTCGGTTCCCCCATCTACCGCTTCGCCAACACCCCCAACTAACCAGGCTAGAGATGAGGACCTGATCGCACACGGCTGGCCAGAAGACGTCTGGTTCCACGTCGACAACCTCTCGTCCGCTCACATCTACCTTCGCCTCCCGGAGAACCAAACCTGGGACAACATCTCGGAAGCACTCCTCACAGACTGCGCCCAGCTCACTAAAGCCAATTCGATCGAAGGCAACAAGAAAGATAACATCACCGTCATATACACGCCATGGAGCAATCTGAAGAAGACGGGTGCCATGGCGACGGGTCAGGTGGGGTTCTTTGATCAAAAAAAAGTGAAGAGGGTGTATGTGGTTAGTAGGGAGAATGCCACTGTGAATCGGTTGAACAAAACGAAGGAGGAGAAGTATCCAGATCTGAGGGAAGAGAAGGCCGAGAGAGAAAAGGAGCTGAGGAAGGTTGAGAGGATCGCTATGCAGGAGAAGGTGAGTCGATCCGGCTGTGTTGGACGAGATCTTCATGATGGAATTGGTTGCTGACAACGGTGCAGAAGAAGCAAGATGCCCAACTAGCGGAGGAGCGGCAAAGGCTGAAGTGGCAGAAAGATCACATGTATGATGAGCTGCACACGGAAGAGAATCTGGCACAGACAAGTAACGAGGATCGAGATGAAGACTTTCTGGACGACTTCATGTGAACGGAGCGATTCGGGATTCCGACAAAAGGAACCCGATAAGTCAACTGTACGGCTGGGAAGTCGTCCTGCTAAGCTAGCCGTCCTCTCAATCAGGTGTCCGTTCGATCACTTGTACGCTTTATTAGGCTGAGAGGCTACGATAAATGTACACTGCCCTTACTTGCACGCTTACCTGTATCCTTGTCAGGACTGCCTACTACGTGACCTGTCCGTCCAACTTTGTTGTCATGCTAAAGTTAGATGCACTTGCTAATAGGGCGCACAGGTAAGGTACGCTTGACTAGTCTCTGTAGCCCATTGTGCATGTATCGATTACTAGTCGAGCTGCACGCTTTCCTCTCCTCTAGACATACCCAGAACATACCTTGAATACGGTCAAGGGTATTCTCATGGTAAAGCCGCGTGCCAACCACCTGGCTGCGCTCCCGTCTCATTCAGATGTAATCTCTCTCCACGAAGCTCTGAATCATGCCCTCTGGCGTAGCCTCGTACTCCTTCAACACCACGTTGTCACCCTCCTTGGAAGTATTCGCTTGCACAAAAACCTTTCTGGGCTTCGCCTGTCTGAGTACCTCCGGACGCAGGTTCTCCGCATACCACTCGTTGACCGTCGTGATACCTTCGTACAGTTCTGTCCCGGCTTTGACATCCGCCGTGGCTTTGTAGATTTGGAGCTTCTGCAGGAAAGCATTCACCGCTTTCCTGCCGTGGGATTCGATCTTGGTGCGGTCGAGTCGAATCACTAGGTCGGAGAGATCGTCCTGTGTGTAGTCAAGTTTGCAGAACTCGGGGCCTGCAGACAAGAACACATTGAGGATCGCAAACTGTAAATGTCAACTTAGCCTGATTCGGTACACGAAGCATGTATACACACCCGAGCTTTCATATGCGCTTGGCCATGTTTCCGGCTGTTGGGGTCCCAGAACTGTAATGCCGCGATACCAGCACGCGCCATTTGGAGATAGCAGACATAGAGCACGTCGCCGGCCACACCATGGAGGTCCTCCTTGCCGTTGCCGAAGCCAAAGATCTCCAGAATACCATAGTCTGGGCACAGACTCATGGCGACGCACTCTGCTCGGCACTCCTCGATTGACGGGCCAGAACCTCCGAATACACTTCCCCACGTCTCGCCAGGCTTGTACCTAAGCGAAACTATCAGTCGAAGGTCCTCATATGACATCCGCCACTTACCAGGAGCTGATCGGTTTTCCATCAAGAGGACTCTTCGGCGGGCTCTTGATATCGAAGTTGTAGACACCAGACTCGGTCTCCTGCAAGAGCTTGCCGCATCCATGGCCGAGCAGCTCATGCAGACCGACTTGGACCTCGAACGCCTCATTCTTGTATTTGTCGTAGACCTCCTGGTCTTCCGTGCTGATGAATGGGGTGGGCTCTTTCGGAGCAGCAGCCGATAGCACGTTACCCAGTGACACGTTCTTGAAGCCGTCGTTCTGTCTCACGCTATCGTAGTTCGGTATATTAATGCCGGCATGTGTGGGTAAACGAGGTCAGCAAGGTCCCAATAGTGGCCAATGGCAGATTTGCATATCTGCTATTGTCTGGGCGGTACTAACTGGAATCCCACTGCCAGCGAAACTCAACACCTCCAATGAGGTAAAGTCTGGCGACAAGAACTTGTCCTTCTCGAAATTCGCGTCCCAGGGCAGCTTTGGGATCTGGCTGGGCGCCGATTCGACCAATTTCGAGAACGCCTTCGTCCGCTCCTTATTGACCATCGCCGCAAAGCCCTCCCACTCCCCCCTTTCACCGGACGGGTCTCTGTCTTGAGCAAAGGTCAGCGATATAGTAGGCTCAGATCTGCAGACAGAGCCCCTTTTGACTTACACGTCTCAATGAAGCCGATATTGCACTCGACCATGGGACCCTTGTCTTTGATCCAGTGCCTCTGTGATTCGACGTGGGCGAGCATGCTACCATCATGGAAGGACTTGAGGTAGTCGGCGTGCATGGAGGCCTCGACGGGGTTGAGGGCGTGCTTCTTCGCTTCGGCGATGTTCGTCGAAATGGTGGACATTTCTTTGGCATGGTCGCCGTAGACCAGACGGAGCTTTTTACCCTTGACGGGGTCCTCCAGTGTCCATTCTGATTCTTTGAGGTCCCGAATTGCCGGGCTCGTGACTGCAGAGGCGATGAGAAGTTCAAAGTCCCCGGAGGAGGTTTTGCGGAGACGTGTGTTTTCTGGGAGTAGGCCCTTGTCTTTCAGGAAGTCGGAGACATATGTGATCTCCGCGGTGGTGATACCAGGGGAATCCGGGTAGTATGTGCTTATAGCACCGTCCTCTGGATATCCCAAGTGCAATTTGGCAATCGAACTGGTATCGTAGACGGCATCTTGGATTGAGCTCCAGATCTTCTCAGCTTGGGGCGAGACTTGGGCAAGCGCTGCGACACTGGCAGAGGGGACTCGCGGTATGAACTTCGAGTCACCAAATGACTTGTAGTTGCCTGTGTTTCCGAGGAACTGGGCAGCATAGTTTAGGAAATGTTGCAGGTCTTCATCGGAGATTCCAGCTTGGGATTGAAGCTTCTTCCAGTCGCCTTTGGAAGCAGAGTGCAACGCAAGGATAAAGTCGTAGATCTTTTCAGACTCTGGAGAAACTTGGCGGAGGTTGACTCTCGTGCCTGCAAACGCTGCTCGGGAGATGTAGTGAGCATAGAGCCGCTCCTGTTGATTGAGAGCCTCAAAGTGGGGGCGAATTGCGAGAGGAGCACAGGTCGGAGGGTCGTCCGCCAGGTATTGCTTCAGTGTCGTCTCGTCCATGGTATTTTCGAGCATTTTGGCAGAATGAGAGAAGGCAGCGATTTCGAGAGTGCTGCACCAATACGATGTTGTCGAACGTCGCGGGCGTAGTGACAGAGGGGTCGTTGAATCGCGGCCTATAGTGACATTTAGGTCACTACCTTAATTTTCATTTCTTACAATAACAACTACTACTACTACTACTACCACTATTGTCGCCAATTGCTTGTATTGTCGATATACAGCTGCGCTAGTTACTCTAATTATTAACAATTATATATAAGTGCGCGCTAATACGCCGTTTAGTTAGATAAGTATTATTTTCTTCGACTCTTAAACCTCTTATTAACACTACTACTTCTACTACCTCTCTTCGTCGCTCGCAGCGCGCTCGCTATATAATATATATATCTCGTAACATCGTACTACGCGCGTACGTAAAAATAGTCGAGTTTATAGTACTTAATATAGAACTTAGTAAGGCTCGCGACCCTAAGCGCCTTTAAGACCTCTCTCTCGACGGCGGCTATAACGATAGTAACTCCGAGCCTAAGATTACATCCTATCCGAATAACGACCCTATATCTTAGCTACCTAGCGACCTCTCCTTATACTATAAACTAACTATAACTAACTCGAAGGACTTCTAGTTTATCTTCGATACTATATAGAACGCGGCCCTCGTTAAAGTATAGAGTATAGATAAAGTAACAAAGAAGAGCGGAAAGTAGTTCCTTCTACGCGTAGATTATAGTAGTAGAGTTATAGAAACGAGTAAAGGTATATAGCTCGTAGGGCTCGTAATAAGGCTCGTAGGCTAATAAAAAAAATAGGTATTCTAGCGATTACTAAATGCAACTAGTACGAGACTCGGAATCTCGACTATAAGACTTCTAGGTCTTAGGTTGCCTATAGCTACTACAAATTCGGAAGTAAGCCTCTATATTTTACTAGATAGGTAAAGGGTATTAAGGAGGAGCTAGTAGAAAAGAAGTCTCTATTAAAGGAGGTAGTTAGTAGTATACGTAGTAAGATAAACGATACGTAGGATAAGATCGCTACGCTAGAGTCGGAGGTATCGGAGTTAAAGCGTAAGATTAGTAGTTTAAAGCGTAAGATTAGTAGTTTAAATAGTATAAAAGGTTAGCTAAAGGAGGAGCTAATTAAGGAGATTATAGACGAGGTTAATAACGTATGGAGCAAGTTAAAGGCTACTATTACTAAGATTAAGTAATTAGTATTATAGTATTAGTATACTATTAATAAGAAGTTTAGTAGACTAGGCGTAATAGATTAATAGATAGATCGATTTAGCCTACGAGCTCTCCGCGAGCCTTACGAGCCAATACGTTAATACCTAAATAAATACGTTAGTTGCTATATATCTCCTTAAATCCCTCGTTTTTATACTTACGAGCTAGCCGTTTTAGCCTATAAGTACGCCGCGAGCCGTTTTTAAGGAAGAGAATTAATATATTAAGCTATTAAGATATAAGATATACGTTTATTACTCCTTCTAGCTACGAGCTAGTCCGTTTAGTCTATAAGTACGTAATAAGTAAGTCGTTAGTAGCGTATATTTATTAGATTCGTATATATTAGTCCTTCTAGTTAGCCCTACCCTTCTTAGTAAGCTTAATAGTCTACTCGCTCTATCTAGTACTAATAGCTACTAGCTTATTAATCTTCTTCTTCTTCTTTATCTTCTACTACTAAACGACCGGCTTAGCGACCTCCTCTAGTATCTCTAAACCCCCTTAATTAATAGTACTAGTATAAGAAGTATAAAGATATCGTAGTATATAGAACGCTAGCTAGTAATCCTAC
>JYJE01001281.1:378-33817 GCA_000983655.1 Zymoseptoria brevis
CGGATCCTACTTATATTAAGCTCGTATTATAATCCCTCCTCCGAGTAGTTAATTACGTAGGTAAACCCTTCTCGATTAGTTTTTAGATATTACGGAATCGCGACGACGTATTCGATATATTTCGTAGTTACTAGCTACTATCCGCTCGTAATTACTATAGTTAGAATTATCTCGTTTATTACCGCTCCATCGAGTATTACTAAGCGGCTATTATAGTACTCTTCCGAGTATATTTCTATCGTATTAAGATCGGTCTTATAATCCGTCTCGTTCTCTTTAAGCTCTTAAACCTAGTATAGTATATTATCGTTGTTTATTAAATCGATAGTCTCGAACTAGTTATTTAAATCGTAATTAGAAAGCGTTCGAATTAGTCTCTTTCGGCTCTTATATATTCTTACTAACGCCCTCGTTTAAGAGCTCTAGGATATACTTAGTAACGATATCTAGTCTTCCGTATACTAAACTACTACCCGTTTCGCTATTATACTTATTCTTACTTTAATTATACTATAATTAGTTTCTAAATATAATTATAAAGTAGATAGGTATCTAGCTAGATTTCTACTATATAGGTAGGCTTATACTTAGCTCCCGTCTCTCGGAGCTAATAATATTACTATCGCGTATACTAGCTATTAATCGTATTCTAAACAGATTAAGATTAAGATCTTAAGCCTAGTTTTGCGAACATTAGCTAGCTTACTAGAATTTTAAACTACTTAGAGCTTAGCTAGAAGCCCCGCTACTCGCAATTAGCGCTTAGCGGCGGGAAGCCCGGCCCGCACCCCCCTACATACCTCGGTACACCTCGGCGGTTAGGTTTCCGAGCGAGCGGTCACACTAACACATTACACGAACATTGTTAGACTTCTTTTCGTGTTGCTCTAGTGTCCTGCTAGAGTCCCAGGTCGAGAAACACATCGGGCGTGATTTTTGGTCACAATTTGGGAAGTCACGCTAATTTGACTTTCGAAGTGAAGTCAAGTCAACAACATTTCTACGCATTATTGCATGGGCAAAACAAATTGTAGGAGGGTATTGTATAACATCCTGGCACACGGGGGGGATTGTAGCATGAGGTGGAGGTATTGGCGTCCGGCCGTGGGCCGAATGGCGCCAGTGACTCCACTTCGCTAGAAATACCACTAGCCACGACCTTGATTGCAAAACATCATTCTCAAGCCTACCGCCCTTTGAACACAAAGACTTGAGATAGGTCGCCCTCTAGGCTCAAAAGACTTCCGGACGGACTCGGCACCTTTCCTGGCCATGCCGCGCTGTTGCCTTGATCCAGAACCTCCAGGTTTCAATACATCCGGGACTCGGGAACTTCAGGAAGACCGAATTCATGGCATGCCTACTCTAGTATCCCAGCGGGGCGGAGATGCGGAGACGTGGCCACACGGCGTGGTAGTACAACGTCCAAGCGACAAGTCAGACCCAGCGAGCCTGCAACACTTCACGTCGTGGGACTTTGGATGCCGCAGCCAAGGATTGCGGAGGTTTCACTCAAACCAGTACATGCCAGCAGACAGAGCAGACCGATCAGGCAGGCAGTGCCAGCCGGTCGGTGTCGTCGTCGCAGAATACATTGATGGTGCAGATACATATACGAGGTGGACGGATTCGGCGACGGCAGATGCGAGTGAAAGACATGTCGTACATGATGCACTGTAATCCTGGATCTCTTTGAGCGGACGGCCTGAGCGGCAACATACGCGAGTGTCAGCGCCCAGCTTCCTCTTCTCTCCAACACAGTCAGCACATTGAACGCGGATCCGGACGCACAAGCCAGACGAAGAGGCGAGGTGGGTAGAGGCGAACCATTCGGTCTATACGTCTATACCCTGTCCTTGCTCGGCACTGCTGCTCAACTGCCTGATTGCCTGTCTACCATCAATCTACCCCCTCTCTCGCATCATCAACGGATGCAGGCGAACGTGCAGACGCAAGTAAGACACGGACGCAAGTCAGATGTAATGCCGGTGGCTTTGCTGTCGCTTAAGAGGTATGCTCTTCGCTATTTCATGATATTTGCTCTGTCAAGAGGTGCCGGAGGGGTCGCAAGGCATTGCCATCGATAAAAGTAAGGTCTTGCGTAGAGGTACGTTATTTCCCTGCCTCCGAGGGCTTCCGCTGTCCTGCATTGTCAGAGATATCTGGAGTGAGATGAAGTATGCTGTGCTTCGAATCATGGGAAGCTCTGGGCGCTGGGGGAGCTCTGCTCTCCAGATAGGGAAGCTGCTTTGATTGATTGTGGTAAGCGATTGAGACGGGCTGATATCATTGTCCAGGGCTGTGTGAGGCCTGATGCAGGATGATCCAAGCAAGCCAATGGGGAGATCTGGGGATGAAACTGACAAGTGAGGTAACCTCTGTGCATGTTTCGCGGGAGTCGGGACCTGCCTGGAAGGCATCATGCTCGAGCCGGGAATGCGTGTTGAGGGAGATGTTCCTTGTCGATATCAGTGAGCACATATGACTCAACAATGACTCCTATTCCCTATTACATCAATCTTCCAGGGGAACGCAAGACGCCGACAGCCTACCCTACCTCCTACATGAACGGCTGCGGCGGGTCGCAAGTCAGCAACACGAGCTCGAGAGCGATCGACCAGTCGAGCTGTCCCAACCGTCTGCATGCTCGCAGAGGGTCTGAACTATTGGCTTGAGCTCACCAGTTGATAGAACAGACAACCAGGAACAACAGTGGATCCAAGATATCGTAGGGTTGGTTGTCCCGCAGGAATCCTTTCAAAAAGGGAGCAGGAATCGCAGATTGTCTGCGCCTCTCGAAACTTTTGGCATGTGAAAGATGCACTGTTGTGGGCCCTCTGATGTGCTGAGCTGTGGCTTGCGTGTGTCGTTTGTCACGTCATGCATGGGTTGAATGGTGGGTTTCGCGTGTGAAGCTGCTGTTGCGTGAATTCTTGCCCGAGATTGCAACCACTCCACTGATCAATACATCGAGGTGCCTGGTAGTTTCTTGCAGTGCTGGACGGGCACTATATCAACCCGAACTCCTCGACGGCCATGGCGCGCGATCAGAGGGTACAGTACCCGGGAAACCAGAATAGATGGCGATTAATGGATAAGGAAGTGGATGGTATGATTGGTTGAGATTGGGCAAAGGCATGTACATACCTGGCGCTTGGGAGCTTGTCCAGTGGTGGATGCGGCCGTGAAGTAGGCTTTTATGCAGCTTACATGCATGCGGGTGCAGGGTATGAGGTGTTGATCGTAGTTTGCGTGATAGGGGGGCCAGCTGAACGATGGTGGTCGATATCATGGAAAGAGCTTGAATATGCCGCTTCTTCGTGATTCAACCCACTGCGGAGTGACGACTCGGAAGTTGAGAAGGATGAGGACAGAGACGGATTGCCGTTCGAGTTTCTGCTAAGATGGAGATGTAACTGTCATACCAGACATGTACGGTAAGCAGTATGGAGGTACTGTAGTCTGTAGTCCTATGGCCGGTCCCGAATCGTAAAGGAAGAAAGCCATTGACGCGCATGCCAGACTCAGAGTAGCCGCGAGGAAAGCGTTGAAAAGGTACGTAGAGCATTACCGCCGTGTAGGGCTCTCACCCTCGTTGAGTAAATGCGTGAAGGTGGATCCGGAAGGTTTGGCTCCACGTCCGCGCCAGAGAGAAATCCTTGCTCGCCGGACCGACAAGCGCGGCAGTGCGATCAGACGCATGGCGGTGGACAGTGGTGGTGGTGGTGGTGGTGGTGGTGGTGAGCAGACTTGGATAGCAACTCGCACGTCGCCGTCGCCGTACCGACGAGGAGAAGCCGGCCATGGCGAGAACAACGTTGATAGAGAAGGAGTTGAGGTAAGTACGGTAGTAGGGACTGGAACAAGTGGGGTTGTTTGACGACCAATCTGTGCAGTTCCGAGTCGGCCGACTCCGCCAAGGCTAGTAGAACCAAGTGTGGCGCAGAAACAGGGAAGGTCTCGATCCAAGCAGACCGCAGATCGAAATCATTGCGACGAGAGTGTCGAGGACGTCGTGCTTTGGACAGACCACGAAACATGTTGGTCCTAGTGTACTCATGAAGCTACCTTACGTTCCAAGTGTACATTCATCATCCAATCCGTAGGCGAGTGAATTGAGAGCAGTGATGATGATGATGATGCAAATGGCATGGCTCGATTGCGTTTCGCACGGCGGATCGTAGTGCGGAGACACCCTGGGCCTTGGAGATCGAGCTCTTCCCAGGCGGATGAGGGTCACCCACGGGGAATCTCAGACAGGACGATGAGACGTGATGAGGTGCAGTTGGATGAGCAAGATGAGGTACCTTAAAACTCTCGTCTTTGTGGATGTCCAGGCCGGAAAGCATAATAATCTTGTTTCATGATAACAACCTTGGTGTCGTTGCCTCTCTACAGCAGTGATAGTATGTATACCTTGCTTGGTAGTAAGGTAGAACTAGTTAACTACCTTGATCCCTTGGCTTATTATCCACAGTCCTCCAGATATACACAACGCTGTGCGACCAACGACCCCTCATCCACGGTACTGCAAAGTCAGGGCCCCAAGAACAGATTCCAGACATCTCTCTCTCTCTCTCTCCCTCTCCCTCTGGTCTCTTGGCTTCGTTCACCTCACCTCACCTCACTATCAAACCTGCTTGGGCTGGCCATATTCCGCACGCATCTCCGCCAACGACACGTCCATTGTATCCCACGCTCTCGCTCGCTATCCCCTCCTCGAGATCCTCGCCTTTCATCACCGACCGACGTCAAAACTTCAAACGGTCGACCGACGCACGCTCCTTCCTCATTTCTGTTTCAAAACAAGGAAACAGCGGAACCGGGTTCGCAGCCACCACATCCGCCCACGCTCGCTACACACGATCCATCTCCCCACATCTTCCATCTCATCTCCGGAGAGGAGCAGAAACCAGATCCCATACCATAACCATCGCCGGGTGTC
This sequence comes from Zymoseptoria brevis, assembly GCA_000983655.1. Lineage (NCBI taxonomy): Eukaryota > Fungi > Ascomycota > Dothideomycetes > Mycosphaerellales > Mycosphaerellaceae > Zymoseptoria > Zymoseptoria brevis. Next base: position 5,324 of record JYJE01001281.1, read on the forward strand.
CATGGTGGTCGCTCCTCCTCCTCCACCACCGCCGCGAGCATGACCGAAGTGCTCAACATTCCACGTCATCCGGATGGTCAATCGTACTACGAGAACTCCGGAATGCGACACGAAAGCCCAACATCCTCTTCACTATTCCTCGACACCCGATCTCTATCCTCGAGTCCAAAGCCCAGCAGCACACCTCACGCCGAGCACCAAGAACGATTGTTCAAATCGGCGTCGTCCCCGTCGCTCTCACCTTCGAACGCGTCTTCCTACACCTCCATCTCGAATGCGACATCCACCGCCTCGTCGGTAGCAAGCGATACCTCCATTGACACCGACATCAGTTTCCCCAATTACGACGACGTACCATATAGCCACGATGACGGCGTGTACACCATGGCCTCATCCGGAGCAATCTGCGAGGATTCGAACGACGACCGCACCGAGTCGACCACGACAGACACCACACGATCCGATTCACCACTCTTGACGCCAACCGTTGCAGATGATACCGCGATCAAGGAACACCCGTCCCAACAGGTCGACTTTTTGAGTCACGATTGGAGAGAAGAGGATATCTGGTCGTCGTGGAGGCATATTGTATCACAAAGAAAGTCCGTGTACGGGGAAAAGTCGCGGCTAGAGAATGCTTCATGGCGGACATGGGCAAAGACAAAGTTTGACCTGGAAACTGTGTCACCAGAAAAGCTCAATTGGTGAATACACCCGTGCTGCGATCCCGAGATGCCGACCGCACCCAGCTAACATGTGAATTGCAGGCTCAAAGAGTCCGATGTGACATGGCTGTACGGCCCGCTCAAGTTGGCTCCATCGTATCCCATCAGCGTGGGCCGTGTGTGCGACCACGAATCTCCCCTCTCCAAGAACAACTCGTTCGTCCACAAGAAGCCCATCCTCAAGAAGAGAAGCGTCTCAGAGGTTATGCTACAGAAGTCGATATCATCATCATCACTAGTCAAGCAGGCCGCAGCATCTGTACAAGCACAAGGACGACGGGTACGAGGGACCGGAACCAGCCTCGACGTAGTGGACTCGAAACTTCAATCAGAAATTCCCAGCCGTGACCAAGTCGACTACTTCACAAGCCGAACCAGCAGCAGTGGAGGCACGCCGTGTGAATCAATAGAGAAACGACACATCCGATTCGACGATCGTGTCGAACAGTGCATCGCCGTGGACCTCAGCAAAGATCCTGGCATCGATGAGGATGAATCAGAAGACGAATATGACCACGCTCGTGCCCTCGGCTCTGACTCCAGCAGTGACGAAGGCGTTGTAATGATGAAGCGGAAGAAGCAATCCCCTGGGACGAAGAAACCAGGACCAACTACTGGCACGGGCAGTCGAAGTAGTTCGGCCAGCCGGAAAATCATCGAAACACTCCCGTCAACCACTCTCAAATACCGAACCGATAGTCCCGATGTAACAGAAGATGCTCAGCACCACACCTTTGGCCGAACGTGGGGTATCAACAGCAAACTCAGTCCATCACCATCACAAGAGACTCTACGCCCAGCTCATCCATCCAGTAATTTCCTCCTCGCGGATGATGACGATGACGACGATGTGAACTCCGACTCGTCCTGGTCATTTGGCGCCAGCAATCCGAAATCTTCCCTCGGGGCCAGTGTTCCTGGTACCTCAAGCCGAACAAGGAGAGGGACAATGTACGCGGCTCAGAGCGACTATGAAGTGGAAGGAATGCGGAGGACCAGCAGTGGAATGTTTATGCCTTATGACGACGAGGACGAGGACGATGCCGTTGCCGCGGGTCTGTTCGGACGCGTGAGCGAGACGTACAACACGGCGAAAGACATCGCGCACGTTATATGGTGAGTTCTGCAGAAGTTTGAGATGATTGCGGAGCCGCTTGCTAACAATCTTGCAGGAATGTTGGATGGCGGAAATGAAGGGTCGAAGAGAGATGTTGACCACGAATGACTTGATGCGTGTGAATGCACGTCACTCCCTGAGAGTGTATTCTGAATCCACGGAATTACACAAAGGACCAGAGATCTGAGCATTGAGCCGGACTACCTGGCGTCAACGGCTGCAGCTATTCTGCTGGCCGAGCATGATCAGCGACGAATGGTTGACCGGAAGAAGCTTTGAGCCGGGCGGCACATCGGAATCGGAACCTGTCCGCAAAGACTGCCAGCTGTCCATCAGCGGCAGAGGCACCGCGGCATTCTTCAGATCAGCGAGCGGAGAAAGACAGGAAGAGGGCCCTGATGGTGATGGAGAGATGTCAATGATTCGTCCTGTCCTATCTCATTTCAGAGGGGAGATCAGGGCTGTTGGCGGACGAGACCCGAATATAAGGGCTCACATTGGCATGAGCAAAGCGCTGTGTGCGATTCCAGCGAGAGGGAATGAATGAATGACGACTCGGCGGTTGATGTTGTTACGACTACTGTAATTCGAGCGTTGACAGAGTTGGACGAATCGATCGGCCTGTCTTGCCTCCAGACGATGGGAAGAGAGGCGGTCAAAATTACGATCATGTAAAATAACTCGTTCGGTGATTCAGTGCTCTCGGGGGACACGATGCACGTACGCGCATGGTCGACGGCGAGACCCGATCGAGATGATCGATACTGTCATGCGTGAGGTGTCTTTTCACATGCAGAGGAGTCTTATCAAGCCAGCTCCATCACCAGCCATGGATCGGCAACATGCGGTGAAGGAACGGAGATATCAACGAGACAAAGAAGTCAACATCAACAGAACTAACGCGGGAACCGCGGGCGCAGAAACGTGCTCAGGCACGACGGGAGTGTTGCATCGCCGTGGTAGAGTAGCTGGCCATGCTCTTCTTACTTTGGGAGAAGTGGTTGACTGCACGTGGAAATGGTCAGGACCTTGGGTATGGAGGTGGAGATGGGAAAGCTGATGTGGAGAACCTAGGGAGATGGCGTGCGTTCGTCTGTTTCTCAATAATCGATGTTTGGTTTGGATGATGTCGGAAGTTGTGGAGAGGGCGGAGACACTGAGGTTCTGGACCACACCTCGCTCAGCAACGCGCCTGACAGTGAACCTTGAGCAATTGGAACCCTCCCGTCGTCTCTCATCCTGGGCAACTCTCTTTTGTGGAAAACATCGCAAAGTCTACCTTGGTAACAATCTATTGTCCGCCAAAAATCCTCCAACTCATATCTTTCCTGTCCACTAGATGGATTTAAGATGATTCCGCGAGTCAGAGGCTCTTCTCCTCATTCCTCGCCCGTCCGTGCACTGGATCAATCATCACCGTTCGTCTTCGTCTGGTCCACTACTGGGGCCATGTTTCGACATTTGCGATTCCTCCTCTCGTTGGTATCATTCGCCGTCATCTGCAAGGTCGCGCAGGCCTCGAGCGAAGAGGTCTCAGTTGGACGACCCGCGTCTTCGAGCTAGACTTTACACGTCTGCTATTCCTACCACCCTCATACATTCGCTTCTCCGGTCTCAGGCGCCATCATGGACGAACCGCCGGATGTCGAGACCCTCGTCGCAGGCCTGGTCGCCGACTCCGACTCCGCGCGCAAGTACGCCGTCTTCAAGCTCAAAGGACTCCTCGGCGACCCGTCCTTTGCGGACGCCTTTATCCGCGCAGATGGCCTACCGGCGCTGAGAGAAGCGGTGTTGGAGACGACGGGGAACATGCAGGCATATGCGCTGGGAAGCCTGGACGCTTTGTTGGAACTGGATACGGGATGGGAGTGCTGTGATGACATGGTTCTGGAGAAGGTGGGTTGCCGCTCATATCTTGGACGTTGAAAGAGTGGAGAGGATAAGAGGACTCAAACTGGGCTATGTGGGATACTGTCGAGGACGACGGAGGATGGAATGCGTTCGCAACACTCTGACATATTCAAACATAGGTCGTCTCCCTCTCGATCCACCAACCACTCGTCAACATCGTCCGGAACGCCCTCACTCTCCTCGTCTTGGTCGTCTCCCGTCCAGCGACCTCGAACCAACAGGACGACGACTCTCCCGTCTACGGTTTCCGCGCCATCAAACCAGCTGTTGACCAGCACCCAGAGTTCCTCGAATCCCTCGTTCAACGTTTGAGCGCTTCCGACCACACTCTCTGCGCCAATGCCTTGCAGCTGATTAATGCCCTCATGCGTGATGCAATCTTCAATGGAGGAGAGCACGAGTGGCCGAGGTTCGTCAAGAGACTGCAAGATTTGGGAGTCATCGGAGGAGTGGGAATACTCATGCGAGGAGATGCGGCACACTACGTCGACAGCCCGTTGGCATCAGCCATATTGGAGTTTCAGAGCTTGACACAGGTGCTGCTGAGGAAGTGGAGGGATGTCGCGGTGAAATTGGATCTGGCGGAACATAAACGAGCGTTGAAGACGATACATTTGTTGAGTAAACCAGAGCCATACATCCCAGGGACAGGCGTAAATGGAGGCAAGGTCAAGAAACATCATCCCGAGAAATGGAGGAGGCTAGGATTCGAGACGGAGTCCCCCGCATGGGAGTTTGAAGAGACGGGATACCTGGGAATGATGGATTTGGTTGAATACGCACGGAGGAACGAAGAGGCTTATGTCAAGACCTTGACAGAGCAGGCTGCACAGCCTAGAGAGCAGCGATGTCCTGTTGCACGCGCGAGCCTGAGCGTAACGTTGATCTTATACGAGCACTTTGAGATTGACGATGCGACAGCCATGGGTTTTAACATCGACGAGCGAGTGGATCAGAGCGTGGAAAGGCTTTATAAGCCACTCCTCCTTCAGTGGGGTCGTCTTCACACCGCAGGACTTCACGCATTCTTCCGCATCTGGAAAGACTCGGGCGCGCAGGAGGAAGACTTCTTCAAGATTGAGGAGGTCGTGCGGATCACCATTGAGCACATCGTGGGCTTCGCGCCTCGCAAAGCGGATGTTTCCAAAGTCGAGGAGGAGCTGCGGGGCGTCAGTCTCGAGACGGCACGAAAATGGCAGATGGATAGTCTTGCAGAAGTCTATCAGGACGCATGGGGTCCGCACTTGGTCCAAGTCCGCGAACAGCTGCACCACGAAAGTCTGCAGTTCATGAAGGAGCAGCGCATTCGATGCATGCTCCAAGGGTCGTGGTTTCCTGTTCCTGCATCCGACGAGGCGTCCTGGCGATACGTCCGTCTGAGCCACAATCGACGCTGGCTGCACTACCAGAACTACACCTCCAAGGGCGACGACGAACCTCCACTCGCCGACCTCACCACGAAAATCGACCTCAACACCGTCACCTCCGTCGACAGCAACGTCTCCGCCTCCGAACCACCTATCATCAATGTTCCCAACAGAGAAAGCTCCTCCACGCTCAAGAACGGCGCGGGACTCGAGGTGTCCGCCACCACGAAAACCACCAACACCAAGATCACCATTCTCGGAAACACCGCCACTGGTCTTCGCGCCCGCTCAACTACCTTGTCCAGTAACAGCGCCAACGAAGAAGAAATCCTCCTCGAGCTCTTCCCGTCGACACCCAGTCTTGCGAGCGAATGGCTCGATGGGTTACTCATGCTGCTCAACCAGCAGCCAATTACGAAGGATACGGCGCGGCTGGTGGAGATGATGGAGGACTGGGGTGCGAGGTTGAGGATGTTGAATTTGAGGTGGGAGGATGTCGATTGGGAGGCGCTGGAGGCGAATGAAAGGGGTGGAGATGAGTGGTCTGCGAGGCCGGTGCCGGGACGCGAGGGAGTATCAGATGAGTATTGGTACGCATTGCCGGATGATGAGGTTTGATGCGCTTGGATGCAGGTTGAGGTTTGGACTAGAGGAGGAATCTAGGTCGTGGATATAGTGTGAGAGATGGGCGTGTCTGTTCGATTTTTTTGCGTGGCTCGATGCGAAGATCTGCAGGAGATGAATGGTATACGCTTGGATGTGCATTCGATGCCTTATCACGAGCGAGAAGGATCTTTCGCTGTGCCGCGGCTCACGCGTACAGTGCTGCGCCATGTTGGCGATGGTGAGGATTTCAAGATGGCCGCCAATACATTACTCGACCCTATGCGTCAAAGGTGTAGATATTTGGATCGGAGCAGCTGCATTTGAGCGGGCTGACTGTCCTCTCGGAGGTCACGAACAATTCACGCCATGCATCTGAGGTCCAAGAGGGCATGGTGTCGGTCACGTCAATTTGTGTGACCGGTCTGTGAGTTTCAGGAAATCAACGACGAGGCTTCGCCGGCATTCCCCACGAGAAGTGCCGACTCCGGCATCCTTCGGCGCGAGGGTTTCATCAATGCTCGTGGATGCTCGAAACCTCGGGGGATGACAAAGTTCTCCCCACGGTCCGGGCGCTGGGATGCTCATGCTCATCGACGATGACGCCGTATCCGCAAAAAATAGCAGGCTTTCTCCTGACACCACGGCACTTCGCCATGATGGACAAGGGAGTCTAATCTACTTCCAGCGCACCGATCCCGAGCTTCTCGCACGATGTGAACGTGTGGTCTGGAGGTCAACAGCCATTGTTCCTTGTTGCCAGCGTGCAATGCATATGGCCAGGACAAGCGGTTATCCAAAGACGTTGTTGTCCTTGACGATCGAACCTAAGTCCGCCTCGATTCAGCTCACCGTTGCATGGTCCTTTCTCGCTTGGTAGTTGGTCTCGCTCTGATGGTGAGATGTCAGAGTGGTAGTGTCAAATCCCCTTCCTTCAGGGTCTAGAGATGGTGGTGGTCCAGGCACTCCAGGCTTCACGACGTTACGAACGGCTGCCGATCTTCCGAGCTCCAGCCTTCCGAGATGAGGGACAGGGACTGCGAAAGGGAAACAAGGTGAGAGCGTGGTTACACCATGGCTGCTACCATTGCATCTTTTCCACCACGGAGCGGAAGGAAACTCGAAGTCCATTCGAAGAACAGAGCAGGAGAGTGAGGCGAATTTGTGAAGTCGGCGAACAAACAGTTCCTCCGCCTTACGAAGGAGCATCTCCAGATCAGCGGGTCGGCCCCAGATCCATCGCACTCGTCAATCGACATCACTTTCGTGCCAAGATATACTTGGTGAGCTCCGAGGGATTCTTGCACATGGCGGCGACGGCGCGGTTCGCTAAGGGTTGAACGGAATATTTTTGAGGGTTGCGCGAATCAATAGAGCGGACCTTGGTTGTAGTTGACGTTCTGTGGTTGGTGGATAGCGGCAATTAGTTGATCGCCATGCTCCCATCAATTGGAAGACGGGACAGTTCACCGGACGTGATCCTCTGGCATCATCACCACCCGATGACGAGGTGACATGATGAGTGACCTCCACCAGGCAAGAATTTGGCTTGGCTGAGGACGATCGTGAAGCCTCTCTCATCACAGCGAATTTCGTAATTTGTTGATCGAAGGAGGCGTCGAGCTGAGATATAACGATGCAGGTACTGCTGTGCCTGTGTTTTACGCCCGCATGTGATGGGCTTTGGACCACGTGCATTCAAGGAAGAATCCTCGGAGATTTGCTATATCGATCATCATCATCGCGAGGTTCGATTGTCCATCGTTCCAGCGAACAACACTCAGCGGCACGGAAGTTCCAGACCGGTTCCGACCCGATTTCTCAAGGCATACCCCTGCATTATTACATGTCGTACCGCAGGTCCTCTGCGCTCTCACGATGGGGCAGTGGATGCGGAACTGCGTTTGGTTTCTCCATCGCCGTCGGCGATGCCACCTGATTGAGTGTTTGTGATCAATCGCTTTGTTTGAAGCGTCTGGCAATCAGGCCATTTTTCTCTCTCTCTCTCTCTCTCTCACCGCCCCGGCTTACCCTTGCACGTGCCTTGCTGTGACTGCTGAGCCCTTGATAGTTCTGTGCAACGGCTGGGGCGGGCGACTGCGACTGCGAGTCAGCTCAGTCAGCTCGTGCAGAGTTCTCCGCGTGGCTTCCCCAGCACAAAGCGATTGGTGGAATGTGCCGGCCAGCGTTCGTCATGGTCGAACTGTGTTTCATCTTTTACCTGTCAACTTTCATGATGAAGGTGAAGGTGACGGGAACAGGCCTAACGATGCCCCGATGCCAGCATGTTCTCAGGCCACTGCACCGCTAAGGTTCCAGGCCGGGAAGCAATGATCACCTTTGCGTCTGTCAATGCTCGTCCCCCGACCAGGTACTTCGCCAAAGGCTGCGCCCAGTCACCGCAACTTCCGATTGATTACGGCGTAATCAAAGACGCGGCGCCGCAGCAGCAGCAGCAGCAGAAAAGGTCGTCTAATGAGAGATGCGCAGCACGCACCGCCAGGGCGCATCTCAAAGCGATACAGAAATCTCTGGGCATCACTTTCGACAAGTTACATGAGGGGTCAACGGCAAGAATCACAAATGCTAGCCGCGTGAAGCAGCAGACTAGTGCCGCTGATCTGATCCTGCCCTGCCTCGAGTTTTCCATGTCTGATAGGCCGCCGGAGCGAGCGCTTCCAACAAGCGAGTGAGAGGCGACACGCGCAAGCAACTCGGTGATCACCAACAAGCCTGGAGTTCGAAGTGCATGGGACCGTCGAGGTCGCAATAGTAGTAGAGAACAACAATAATCCATCATTCATCAGTGAGGCGAGAGCATCGATGTAGCGACGACGTGCGTGGCTCGCAGGGGAAGGTCTTCCGTCTTCCCTACTAAGAGATGATCTGATGATGGGAACGTGGCTTTGAGCGACGGTTGCAAACGTGCACCTACCTTAGGTTGTTAACCTGGCCATCCCGCCGGCGCCTGCGCCTCCGCTCCATTCAACACTCGGTCACTTTCTCGACTCTGAAGCGCGGCCCTGCCTTCCAATCCTTCTCCTCCAAATACAATACGAGCCTTCCCGTGTCCGACGAAATCGACACACTCCCGTCCAGGTCAGCAAGGTACCGAAGCCGTGCCTCATCCATCTCCTTCCTTCCACCCACCATCGGTCGTTCTCTTCGCTTCCGCCTCGCCTACATATTTGCCAACGGGGCCCATCCACGTTGGGGGGCCTTTTATGGTTGCACAGCGGCCGCCGCCCATGCCGTCCAGAGCCCAGGATGCACACCACTCGTACATCATCACCACTTCACTCGACCGCCCTTGCAAACGGCACCTAGATTGCGACTGCCGGTCTGCTCCGTCCGTCTCTGCCAACGCAGCCATCCGTCGCCTCATTAATAACATCGACCTCCTCGTCGTCACTACGGTCCATCACATCGTCCTCAGCTTCGCCTTCCTCTTCGACCTCGTCGCTGCACACGCCGACCGCCGTGTCGCCTGACGCAATGTCGCTGGCCTTGATTCTCACACCGGAGGAGTTCGATGCCCTACCGCCTGCCATTCGGTAAGTCCACCGACAACCCCACGCTCGTGCTCCCTTGCTCCAGTATTTTCACCAACGCCTTCGGACTTTGATGCCATCGAAGCTTCCCGATGCGGTAAGCTTGAGCTTCTCATGACTCTCAGCCGTTCTTCCCTTACTCAACATGAGACCGCCACATATCCATGTGCCGGATACAAGAATACGGCATCGGCAGTGACGCTCGGATTGCTCGAACACATCGGCTGACCATGTCGAACAGGGAAAAACACCTTGGCTCGTTTGAACGACTACGCATTGCTCGAGACGCCGTATCTTGGAAAAGAAAGAGGCATTTCAGCAAGCCCGCCGGGGAAACCTGGCGGCCTTCCCGTCCCTCCAGCGACGTGGTCAGACCAAGCACTTCGCATTCGTTCGGCACTTCTTCTTCGGGTCTCTCGTCGATGCAACGGTTTTCGGCTCCTCGCTCAGCTGTCGAGCTCAACGTCGACGAAGCTCTTCGCTTTCGGGCATTGCCAGAAAAAGCCAAGCGAGCTCACTTCAGCCATGAAGAGCTTGTGCTGCTCACTGCAAGCTCGGAACGCGTGCTCGGCTTGACCACTACCAACCACAGCCGTTGTGTGTCGGTGGAGAGCAACCGAATTACTACCTCGTTCAACGACTCCATCCGAGGCATGACAATGGAAAAGGATTGGTCCGATCGCGAGCTCGAACTTCTTGATGATATGAGGTACGAGAGCGATACTGCCAGCACCGACGCCGCCGTTCGTCTGGATGACTGTCACAAACGCAAGGCATCCATCACGCCGTCCGTCGAATCTGCCGCGCCACCTCCTCTGATCGCTCCCGAACGACAAACACAACCTCGCGAGAAGTCGTACAGTCGGAGGATGATCACGTCGATGCTGGCTCCCTTACCATTACCGCCGCCGCGACTCATGCCAATCATGCCACCAGTGCCAGCAATTCGAATTTCAGACGACCGTGAAGCATCGCTCGCACCGTCCGCGCCAAAGCATTACACCGATTCCAATGCTCGATTCCAACTTCGCGAATGCATCATGTCGCCTGAGAAGTTTGACGAGGCATTGGAGTTTGGGTTTCCCATTCAGGCCACGGGCACCAAACGTTCCATGTCCACCACCTCGAGGCCCGAGCGAAGTATCGAGAGTGAAGTGGACGAGCTTTCACTGTCCGACAGCACTGATGATAGCGAAAGCCGTAGTGGGGAAGACGAGGGTGATAGTGACGACTATCATGACGGTCCTGCGACGCCCGCTGCCGGTTCAGGAACTCACCACTCGGATTTCTTTCGCCACAACACCTCCATCGATTCAGGTGTTGCTCTGCCCATCCACCTCGCCGATTCCCACGACAATAGCTTTCGCGATCTCACGCCAACAGCTCCAGTCAATCGAGAGATGACGCTGAAGCTCTCCCTCACCCGCTCTGACCTCCGCGCGCCAGAGGAAATGCTCCACTCTCTTTCTCGCAAGGCTGTGTCGGGGGTGGAGCTGGCTGAGGATCCACTCGCGCTGATCCCTCTACAGGTCTGCGAGGATCATACTGGTGCGAACGGAGCTTTTGCCGTTTTGGAAAAGTCGAAAAAGAAGAGCCTGGGCAAGGTCTGGAAGAGCATGCTGAGGTATTGATGAGCAACTTTGGCTGAAATATTACGACCGTGCATGAGAACAGATACCCAGGGAGCGAGTCCCAACTATGGCTGTTGCAGTTTTGACTTCGAGCTGAACTGCGGCAATGTACAGGTTTTCTTTTGTCTCCGGTTAATTTGGCGAGCGCGCGTGCGTCCGATGCTTCATGTGGTGATGACCACCACTGGGCGAGCTCCGAAGGATATTTCGATAGAGCTATGCAGATATGCTACGAGGACCGTTATTCAATGCCACAAGATAAGCGTACTTGTCTGTCAACTTTTGGCAGATCGGCAAGACCCCTTATGATGTAGTTGTTCATGTGCTTGCTGCGCTCCTACGGTAGCTCGAAACTAGCATGGGAGCTATGACACCGAACTAGGAAGGCACCTCACCTTCTCCTGCTCTCCTTACTTTGCCTCACTCTCTCTCCTTTACGTTGCTTGTACCATTCATACATCTGCACGCCTTGATTACACTTCGTTCCATACGAGCGTTCTTCCACGCTCTTCCAACGACAATCTCCGCGTATCACCACCACCATGGCCGACCCAGCTCCGCCCACCTCCTCCGACCCTCACAATCTCCGCGCCCTCGAGAAAGACCCACGTCTCTTCCTATACACTTCCCTCACCGCCGGATCCTCGCACATCATCACCGCGACCTCCCGTATGGAAACGATCCTCAAAGCGAACCGAATTCCCTTCCAAGCCATCGATCTCGCGACGGACGAGCAGGCGAGGAGGCTATGGCAAAGACGGGGAGGGGCGAAGAAGAAGTTGCCCGGATTGGTGAAGGAGGGATATATTATTGGTGTATGTGCGTGTTGAAGTACAGATTCCAAGCCGGGGGGGGAAACGTTTTGCTGGCCCTTTCGGAGTCAATGGGCAATGCAAGTGGCTGACGTTGGTGTTGAAACAATAGGACATTGACGAAGTCGAGGAATGGAACGAATTTGGCGAGTTGAAGGAGAACATTGGACCCGTACCCGCTCACAACGCTCCTGCGCCTGCCGGTGGTCCCGTTGGCGTCAATACGGCTCCACCGCTGTCCCATAACGCTGGCCCCGTCGCTGCTGCGAGGGCGGCGGCAGAGGAGAAGAAGGCGGCGGATAAGGGCACGGAGAGGGAGAGGATTGCATTACCAGGTGCTGCGGAGATTGCGGCAATACAAGCAGCCAAGAAGGAGAAGGCCGCTGAGGAGAGGGAAAAGGCGAAGGCAGAGGAGGCGGGAGATGCGAAGGCGGAGGACACCAAGGTAGAGGATGCAAAGCCGGACGAGTTCAAGACAGACGACTTGCATGTGGAGGACGCAGAGGTCGTGCCGGAGACCACCGACTCATCGATTGAAGAGAAGAAGGCAAGCATCACGATTGCAACGGACATGGCAGCAGAGAAGGACACTGCGGACAAGATGATCACATCCCCAACGTCGCGTACGATAAAATTCAAGGGCGATGAGTCTCCATCGACTGCAGAGGAGGAAGAGAAGAAGAGGAAGAGGCAGCATCGCGGAAGTCAGATTATCGAAGCGACACCCGAGGAGATTATGCAGGTCGAGAGCCAAAATTCGCTCGTTGAGGTGGAAGGCGAGGACGATGAGGTGGTGAAGGAAGATGATCAAGATCAGGAAGACAAGCCCACGACGAAAGGCGTCGAAGGGTGCAATATCGTTGATGATGAGCCATCTGCACAGAAGACTGCCGTGCACGAAGATGGTGTGGTAGAGAAGACGCAGGATCAGTCTGCTAAGGACCCGGAGGCGGTTGGGAAGAGTGTGGAGGACTGAGGGGCTACAAGTCAAGACATGAGCCGAATCGGAGACGCTGCGATGCGGTGAAAGCTACGGTCGCCCCTGTGCGCTTTGGTCAGCTTGGCGACGGTGTCTGACCGCTTTCGAGATGTCTTCTCGTGCGCAGCGTTGCTGTTATACTTCGTTTGTTCAGCTGCACGCCAGGACATGCCAACCATAGCGTGCTTTTCTCCGCACACACCATGCGCCATCTCCCAGGGGTCCTCCAGTGACCGTCCGCATCATCGTAGCGCCTGATCCCGCGAGAAAAACTGCGTAAGAGCACTGTGCGGTCGTTGCCGTCGTTTCGACGATCCTTTGCTCCTATCTGGGCTGTCGCTTTTGTCTGAGCCTTTGCTCCGATCCGGTCCATACCAGCACGACACTCTTTTTCTAACGCACCTCGTGCATCGAGGCTGATTTCCGGAGCACGTCACGCTCCGCTTGGTACATTCTTGGCAATTCGCTCCCGCCTGCTCGGACGGCGTCCGATTTGTGAGCTCAGTGACCTCCGTGCTTCCTTGTTTCGTGGTCGGACCAGTTTTGACACAAAAACCACTGATCGATGTGACGGGAAGACCTATCTCTTTGTAAAGTCGCTTCATCGCATTGAGTCCTTCCCCATACATGAGAGGAATGTATACCTCGCACAGTCCAAGCATGCAGTAAGCTCGGTCCTCGGCTCTGGTGGTCGTTCTCTTGTTCATCCACGCCAGACGGTCTTTGAAACTGACACTCTGAGCTTTGTCATAGTCCCACAGGATGGCCTCATCAATGCCACTCGCCTGAGAGATCCACTGATTGAGAGGCATCTTCAAGTAGTACGCGTCAACGGCCGTACTCTCATCGAACATCAAAGGTTCAAGCGGTGATTTATGTCCGAAGACCTTCCAGTCCCTGTCGGCGAACATGACACATTTTGGCGCAAGTAGCTCCTGGAGAGTCCATCCTCTTGTGAACCAGACGCTTCCTTTGAAGCTTTGCAGGACCGCGAGAGGGCTGCATTCTCGAGTCTGGACGTCGTGAAGGTAGGCTATACAACACCAGGCCTTTGCATAGTATTGATGCATAGTGGTGATGGTCTCTTGCAGCTCTGCCGAGCTCCGCTTGTCGATGCAGCAGGTGTCTATCCAGATGAATTCTGGAACAGTGGGCGGTCGATCAGAGGTCGTTGCTGGACCAAGGCGCTGGTTGATGTGAGCCTGCCATTCCTTGACAAAGCCACAAAACTTCTTGATCTTCTGCATCCCTGGTTTCTTATCCACCAAAGCATCATTCTTACGGCGTAGAACTTCTTGGTAGCTGACTTCGCCATCGAGCCATCGGTGGGAGGTGATTATATACGGAGGCGCAGTTTCGAGCGAGGCGAACTCGTGCAAGTCGAGTGTCTTCGCGTGCAAAAGTCGCATGTTGTGCATTCGATGATTCGAGAGCCCGCGAATCTTGCTCTGGATCTCATCCGTTGTACTGCCATAGTGCCAGCTGAAGTGGGCAGTTCGCACTGGCAGCTGCATCCTGCAGTGGGTCTCGCTTCGAGAACATCGACGCCGCCTTCGAGCTACTCGCTTGGACAGCAGAACTGCGGACTCCTCTATATCGATGTAGGTATGAAACAGATAGGAAATCCAGCTTCGTAGGACGGACCTTACCTTACTGATCTTTCCGTAAAGTGATAGCGCGACATTTTAAGGTAGGGCACTAGCATATTGAGAGTTTCATACTCTCCCAGCGAGTTTGGACATCAGCGATGATGACTGGGATCTGGACGGTAAGGAGAAAGCAGAGCTGGCTCGTGTTGCGGACAGCCTCGAGACACCACACAAAGCTGTCAAGACAGGCGTGTACGCAACGCCGGGCACGACTGGTCGGACTTCGAGGACGTTGCCGTGGCTTACCGAATCTACGACCAGCATGTCGACTTCGAGCAGCTCAGCGCAGAAATCCTTGGGAGAGTACTTTGGCACGCCGTCCAAGCCGCCAGCGCAATCACTCCAACAGGCCAGCAGCTCGACGATCGGCCACCACTCCTCCATGGACACCGAAAGAGAAGCACAGGCCAAGATCCTACCACTTGAAACACCTCACTTCAATCACGAACCGACTCAAACGCCCTCCCTATATACAACCGCCTCGCCGTCCACAACGCCTTTCCTGACAACTCAAGTCCTCCCGCTACTTTCCAGCCTTCCTGCGGACAAAATCTCCGTCATCCATGACATTCTCGCCAACCACGACCTTCGGCATCAGGGCGTCATCAAAGGTCGGGAGATTGCTCGCGCGGCGCTACAAGGGAAGGAGAGGAGGATCGCGGAGTTGGAGGGACGGCTGGTGGGATTGGAAGGGGAGAGGGAGGTGCTGAGAGGTATCGTGGCAGGGTTCAGAAGGGGTGCAAGTGGTGGAGGCGAGAGTGTGGATGATGAGTTATGAGGATGAGAGTGATGAAATTTGAGTTTACTGACTGCTTTTGGCGCATTGATTTTTGGCGATGATACCCCGGCATGAGCGAGCGAGGGATTGGGGTTACTACAGAACAGTACCACATGAGGATGTACGGGAAATAGGTGGTGAAAGTTGGAGGTAATTCAATTTCACGGACATCAGCTAGCGTCGATTCTTTGTCGGCCAATCATATTCGACGAGAACACCACAAAGCAATGAGATCCTACTCCATTGAGCATGGAGAGAGACTGAGCTTGAGAAAGAAAAGAGACAAGAGCAGGTAAGTCGATGACCGATCCAAGTCATTTCAAATGCGTAGGTAGTGATATATATATATATACAGCCTCGAAAGACAAGGTAAATATCAACGCCGAAGTTTTCGGAGATCATACCACAAACAAGGTCCAGCCGAGTCTGCACAAGTTGAATCCTCCTTATTGCCAGTGAGCATAATAGGCCGGAGCTGGGTACGTCGCGGGCGCAGAGACAGTGTGCTGCATCATCGCCGCGGTGTGGTACCCAGTGACGGCTTGTGGCGGCCAATGCAGCGACTGCGACGCCGGGTTCGAGTCGTAGGTATAGGCGATGCCGTCAAAGGGCGAGTGAAGGGCGAGTGGATGCGCCGCGAAAGCCTCGTGGTGAGAAGGGAGATATGTCGCAGGCTCGGGATGGTGCATCCGCGCAGAGTCCGTCTTCATGACTTCGAAACCGTCCGTTGTTGGAGTTGATACTTCAGCATCATCGCCGAACCTCTCGCCTTCCACCAGTTCCCGCTGGCGCTCATCGACCACGACCTCCTTCAGCCATCCCTCCTTCTTCAACCACTCAATCTTGGGCCAATCTCCACCTGCCTTGCCTGCTCTGCGCTCCCACACTTCCTGGCCTTTTGCACGCCGACCACGTTTCCGTGGACAGAAGTGTGCTCGTCGTAAGTGCGCTGCGGCGTTGTAGTACACGTTGTACGTCTTGCGTTGTTTGCACTGTTTGCACGAGGACAGAGGCTTAGTCGGACGCGGTGCATGATCCTCTCCCTTTGACGCTCCTGACGAGCTGTGATTCGACGTGGATGGGTCCGCCGAGGGGTCGACGCAGAGCCAAACCCGACGTAGACGGGCGTGGGCGCGATCATGGTGCCGACGTAGTTCATGTTCGCCGCGGAAACCAAGAGGAAAGTCGTCGCAGTGCTCGCAATGCAGTTTGGCATGTGTCGGGCGAACGTAGGGGGCTTTGGAAATGGGTTGCTTGCTCCCCGAGTCGGTGGTCGATTTTGCTGTTGCGGATTGGCGCGATTTCGGGTTTGATACAGTAATGGCCTTGGCCGTCGTGGTAGGCAAACGCTGAGATACGTTAGAGACGGAGAAAAAAGCCGAGGGCGAGATGGTGATTATGAAAGCCCTGATGTCTTTTGACTTACCTCTGGAAGACGTTTTGGAGCAATTGACTGGCGCGCATTCTCGATATGCTTGCGTCGTCGCTGAGAGAGCTTGATCTCCCACGACTCGGACGGACAGTTGCTGTCAGTTGAATAACTCCGACTCATCTCCGCGGTGCGAAATGTTTCTTGACCAGAGAGAGCAGGAACAGAAAAGGAAAATTTCTCATCAACAAAGCCATGGCCCATATTGCCTAAAAGATGATGGTCGACACCATCATCCACAATACCGACTGCAGGCGGGCTACCGGTCGTTTTTCCTATCGGTTGTTGTGAAGAGAACAAGAAAGAAGAGTCGACGGGGTAGAGAGGGGAAGCAGACGAGAAGCTGGACTCAACGCGCATCATGTCGTGAGCATCAGTGGAGACCGAAGAAGCACTGGTCAGACTACACTGCCGACTCATCTGTTCACTATCTGTGATAGTGGAGGAAGAAGGCGGCGGTGACAAGTGTGCCGTCGTGATCACACTCGTCATCGGACTGGATGATGCCCGGGGGGCTGGGCAGGACGAGAGCTCGCTCTCAGCACGGCGGCCGTCATCTACTCGCGGCTTTTTGCTCGCAGCATCGCTCGAGAGCTTGGAGCAAAAGTCGGCGGGCTCATAGACATGAACGTTGTCGACGTGGGTGGTAGGATGATGCGTGAAGTTGGCGTGCGGGGTCGATGTCGAGCCGTAGGTATAGCTTTGAGAGTGTTCCATGTCGATGTGATGAAATTCTCGCTTGCCATGCCTGTTGATGTCGCCGAGGTATCGTGGTAGGCTCGACGATGGGAGGGAGTGGTGGTGTCCAGTCGAGATGGAATGCGAGGCCAGTCGAGTCATCGGGATGGGCGAGAGGTCGTCGTTGGCGCCATGTTCCTGGCTCCTTGTTAGTGGAGTCAGCCCCATCAATCTGATCCATGGAGTCTCCTACAGAAGGCCTGAAAGCGTCGAGAGCCGCATCAAAGTGCGAGCGAGCCGTGTAGGCGGTGCGCGGCGTGTTGTTGCCGTCGTTGGCCAAGTAGTATGTCGGTTTCTGGTAGAGAGCGGGGTCCAGCTGCGAGGTGGGCCAGAAGTCCAGATCGGTGTCGGCGGAAGAGGAGAAAGTGCTACTGTCAGCCATGTCCTTGCGGTATATGGTTGGAGTGGAGTGATGTTTGAGGATGATGGTCTGAGAGGAATGGGGTCGAGATGGCAAGAATGAGGCGGGGAGGGCACAGAGGATTATATGTGCGTTGTTCAGCAGAGGAGAGTACCTCATCAATAGTCGAGTACAGTATACTAGTACCTCATCAATAGTCGAGTGGAGATGGCACAGATGTCCGGGGGAGGGATGCAGATGAGTGCCAGCGCAGCGCAACAATTGCCCCCAAAGGAAGGAAGGAAGGATCCATCATCATCTCGACCGTGACGGCGTGCTGGTATGGCTTGTAGTGAGGCAGCCAATGGGCGGTCATGGCAGCCGCGGGGAGTGGTACAAGACGGCGAGGATTCGTCGATGAACTTTGACACCAGCAGGCATGGCGAGCAGGGTTGTCAAACTTGTACCATCATCTCGCCTTTGGTTGTCAAATCGAAACTGATCAACCGAACACCGACAGCAGTTCCAACGCCTGATCCTCGAGGACCTCGACAACGCCTTGCTTACCTTGGAACTATCTGGCCTGGGACGGCGTGTGTCCTCCACAAGCCTGCCTACGCCTACAGGCTACCGTGTCGCTACAGGCATGCCCTTGGGAAACTCAGCCGGTAGGGAATCGTTCGCGCTAAAAGCCCTGTCTAGTGCAAGATTCTGAATGACGAATATACGCAACGGATGCGACGACGTGCATGAACCGGCGCCGTCAAAGCCACTCAAACTGATCAAAGAGGCCGCCATGGCCATGGGTTACTATCGCATCACCTACCCGATAGGTCGTTTTCGACACCACATGACGCGTAAGGTGCCACATTCGATCGGTGTCCATCGAGCTGGGCCTGGACTATGGAGATTCACTTGCAATCAACCTGTGGCACTAACCGGGTAGGGCTGAATGATCCTCTCTCCCTCTCCAGTCTCGACCAGCATTACCCGGAACTGCACAACACCGAGTCCAGACCGCCCATCCTAGTATACACGTCTCGCGTTCGACAAATCATCATTACTTCGTACTGTACTGCTTATCGCCCGCTTCGGCGGACCCCAATATCGATTGAGCCGATGCCACGAGTTTCCTCATCCTGGAGAGCCCCTTGCGATTCGTCTTGATCGACTGTCCTTCTTCGGCCCTGCTTGCGATCGAGGGCGCTCTGACCGCCGATGCTGATGCTGCCCCAGGTCCCACCCATGTCGAACTGGCGTCGAGTTCCTTGACCTCTCCAGAGATTGGAGTGTGGGACGTGCTGGGTCCGTCCATCGGTTTCCTCCTGGTCGTGCTCGTACTTGGTCGAAGCGCCTGTTCGTTGTCGCTGGGCGTGCGCGAAAGCTCGGATCTCTGTGGTGAACGACTGAAGCTAGCTGTACGCGAGAGCTCGGATCGCTGTGGTGCACGATTGTAGCTGGCATCTTGCGACATGGTGTGAGTCGCTAATGGCGCCAACATGGTCGTTTCAGGAGCCGGCAGCAGAGGTAACGTCGCCGACACGGCAGACATGTGCCGTTGCTTCATTATTGCCTCCGCCATGACCCCCGAACTTTTTCGTCTCGTAGCGAATGCCGACGCAGCTTTTGCCAACGTGGAATCTGCCGACTTCCTCCACAATCTTGCCTTCCCTCTTGCCCTCAGAGTTTCCTCGTTCTCTACCGGCGGGACCTTCTCATTCGGCCAGCCATTCGCTTTTCCCACACCGTTGGCGAGCATCATCTCCACGGGCGTTGGCATCATCGACTCCCCCGGTGGCGTGAGGAGATCTTCCGCACTCATTTCATCTGCATTCATGTCCTCCTCACACTCCCCTGCAAACCAAAATTCGTTGTCTTTGAAGCGCAGGGCATCGTATCCGTAGTCGTCGAAGAAATCGCAAATCTCATCTACCACAGCATCATCGCTCCTTCGTCTCGGAATGGCTAGCGCTTCCTGATACACGCGATCGATCGCATCCTGAAATGGGTCCAGCGTCGCAACTGAGTTCTTTCTCGGCATGATCGTCGGCTTGGGTAGCTTGATCGGTCCGTGCAGATATACCGTTAGCGTCCAAGCGGAGAGCTCAGGTGTGCTGACCGTCACCACTGAGCCACCTCGCAATTTAATGTGCGTTGCAACAATGGTTGTTGCGCTCGATGGCCGACGAGAGTTGTCGCCGGTAATCAAACCTTCCGGAATGGCATTCAGTACTGCACCGCCTCCAGATGACACTCTCTGCCCACTGCTGGACGACTTCCTCCTTGCAGCCTCTGCATGATCCGGTGCATCGCCCTCTTCGATCTGCGACAACATCATCTTGCTCACTCGTCCTCCGTATCTCCTGCTGTTCCTCGCCTTCGACCGCCTCCTGCTCGGTGGCGGACCCACGACCACATCATCCTCCTCTTCATCCTCCTCCGCGAGCTGCCCACACAGTGCCATTTCGCCCTCGACAAAACTCAGTCTAGGTGGCATATTGAACTTGAACCCTGCCATACTCGAGTACCTCGCTTTGCTCTTCGCCGTCTCTCTGGCCGTTCCATAGACAATCTCCTCGATCGGAAAGAATCCATCTTCGAGTAACATGCTCATCGTCTCACCCTTTTTCTTCTTCTTCTTTCCCGGCGTCTCTTGTTTGGAAGACTTGTTCACGCCATAGTCTCCGCTGATTCGTTTGTTCGCTACTCCTGCTGCTGCTGCTGCGGCTGCCTTTTGGGCGGCTTGTTGCTCCGCTAGTAGACCGACGCGCACAGATGATACCATTGAGTATCTTGAATGATTGCCCTTCAACTTCCTCGTGAGTCGCGAGTCAACCGACTGACCAGAGTTTTTACGTGAGTGGCCACCCATACGAGTCGTGGCGCTCCTTGCGCTGGCCGTTGTCCTAACGCTGCGAATCGACCCCGGTCGAGATGTCGATCCCGAGCCTGAGGCTCCTCCTAGTATGCCCGTCTTATCTGCTCGCAAGGAGGTGAGACTAGTGGCATGAGAAAGAGACTTCCCGACTGGAACGGTGTGTGCTCGCGATATCATGTTCGGCAGACTGATTGTCGAAGCGGCGCCGGAGGAAGCGGTGGATGTCGAGTCGCGAGCGGCAAGACGGAGTTGCATGTGTAGGGCTGCGGCGTTGAGGGAGGACTCCAAGTGCGGAGAAGGCTTCAAGGCCGATGGCTGCACATTCGAAGGAGCTGGGTGCAGAGGAGGGATCGGTGCGGAGATGTGTGGGTATGCCGAAATCGCAATGTTCTGTGTACCCGAATCTCTCGACTCCGCCTTCCTGACCGTACTTGGATCGACTGAACCCGGCAACCCGTACAACCTCTCGTCCAACCTCGCCGCCTGTCCTTCATCAGGCTGCGCGAATCTCAAGATCTGCCTCAACGGCGATTCCGCCCTTCTCGCTGGTCTAGAGGGCGAACTCGTTGGAGATCTCGCCCGAGCTCGATGTCCATCTCCTCCAGCCGGCGGCGTAGATGATTGTGGTGGTGGCTTCGGCGGTGTCGGTGCTACGCGAGGTCGCGCGGCAAATGCGACGTCTTCTACATTCCCGGTCGGCGCTTTTGGAAGTGCTGCGACCGGCGGCGGTGCCCTTGGCGTGGACGATACATATCCTATCCCCCCTGATGGCGGGGGGAGTGGTGGTGTCCCCAGCGGAGTCCTGGGCGCGGACCTTGGACTCTCGGCCCTCCGAGGCGATCCACTACCATATGGCGAGGAAGTCCGCTCATTATACGCCACAGACTTGGAGTTCTCGTGTACACTCCTTCGGAAGGCAGCGGCTTTGATGCGGACTCCGGTAGAGGATGCGCGTTCGCCGGGAGACTCGGGACGGAGCTTAGGTCGGAGAGGAGCTGGGCGGAAAGGATCATCGATAGGAGGAGGCGTGGACGGTTGAAGTGGCGGAGTGGAGGAGACAATCATGGTCGGGGCAGTAGTTGGCGTGGCCGAGTCTCGGGAGGATTGACGCTTCTTCAGAGTCGTAGATTTCAAGGTCGTAAGAGAAAATGGTAGCCAACGAGTCCCGTCGTCGGTGGTCTCGGCCATGCTTGGATTGAGAGGTCGACGTTTGGCTACCTTGCTCGGTCGTCCGCGCGTGCGGGCACGCAAAACGAAAGAGGAGACTTCGACGCAAGGGGCTACTCGGGTTGCGCAAGATCCAGCTCGTTCCGGCAGCGTAGAAGATCTCTTTGTCGATGACAAAGAATGTGTAATGGCCATTGGTGGCCAAGCATTCTACCAGCACGGGCATTGTTTGCGTGGAAAGTCCGGATCGGGGAATGTGTGGTACTTGTGTGACGTGAGGGTTTGTGTCCGCTCAAGTCTATTGCTGTGATACAAAGTGGCTGTACGATATGTAAATCCCGTCAAATCGGACACCGTAATCAATCCGGTCAAACTGCGAGAAGGCCAAGACCAGCTTGACTCAGCTCACGCAAAGCGAGAAAGATATCCTCACACTCACGCCACACGGCAACAATGTCTAAACAGAAAATCAGTTAGCGATAGCTTCTCGGACAGCTGCAGGCCTTCTGCCGTTGGGATTTCTTACCTTTGCCGACACTCACGGCACCACGCCAATTCGCCGTCTGCAAGATTTCGGCCGTTGCGGTGAACATCGTCACCTTTCTCCATCATTGTCGCTCCGATCGCTGGTTGGTCTTCGTATGCGTGAGATCCCACCGCCGTTGCTTGCTCGCCAACCTCGATTATGGTGGACCTGTCGTGGGAGGGAGTGGGAGGGAGCCTCGTCGTCTGGAAGAGAGTGATCGTAGCACTCTCTTCCCGGGGAAGCTTTCCAACCCACACCTCTGGAGTGATCACCTCACTTCTCACCGCGGTTTCCTCTCCGCATCCTTCCTCACCAACCTCAATCGTGGTCGTGAGGGTTGTCGTGGTGGTGTTATAGCGCGTCTCGGTCTCAAAGAGAGTCGTGGTCGTTGTAGGGAGAGTGGACCTCACAGATGATTTAGATCCACCCTGCGTGAGCCCTGTAGTCGACCTCACTGCCTCGGTTGCTTCCTCTCCGACCTCGATCGTGATGGTAATGGTGCCTGTGGTGGTGCCATAGGTCGTCGTCGGTGTGCTGGTAGACAGAGAGCTCGACGGCGACGCTGGTGGGACGGTCGTGCAGGGGGTAGAGGGGAGGTCGGTGACCTGTGGAGCAGTGCCGAAAATGGTCGACGGGAATATGCGTTCCTCGATGGTTGACGGCCAACTCGCAAAGCCCGTCCATTTCAACCACTCTTCCTCGTCGTACTCTTCGCTGTCCTTACTCGCTTCGTATCCCGTCGCCGCCTCGAGGTGCTTCGTCTGCTCTTTTGGCCTCTTCGCTTCGTTGCTTTCCTCCTGCATTCCTCTTTCCTCTAGCTTCCTCCACTCCTCCTCCTTTGCCTTCTTCATGATCGCTTCTCCCCTGATACTTGCAACGATGCTCGCATGGCTCTCTCGCAACTCCTGTTCTCTCGGAACAACCTCCTCCCAGCCGTCATCCTGGGATTGGGTGGTTGCAGTCGTTCGCGGAGCTCTTGCCGTGGTAGTCTCGCGATCCTCAGGCCATGTGATCTCGCGGCTGGTACTCGTAGTGAGTTCTTCCTCCTCCATTATCTTTAGCAACCAGGTCTCAGTAAGGGGGACCCATGGAGACACAGTCTTTGTCGCCTCGAGATGCGCATTCGGAGTGTCCTCTTCTGTCCAAGTCGACGTGGTCGACGCAGCAAGGCGCCTGGCTTTCTCGTTCTCCGCACGCGAGAACGCAACGTTTTGGGATTCGAAGTGCCGACTACTGAACGCTCTGAACCTTTCCGTCGCTCTCATGCACAGGTAGAACAATACCCAAACGATCAGGAATCCCAACCACCATTTCGCAACGAGGTCGTAGAGCCGGTTCCAGCCTCTCCGGCATGCGGCCCAAACGGGACCGTATCGGAAATCTTCATAATGGCGCACCATAGCTGCCACTGCTCGCGTGAAGGCGCCCGCCGTCTTCTTCCAGAGTCGAACTAACCACCTCCAGCACACTCTAGACATGCGCCTCATCTGTTGATCGAGTCCCATGAAGCAAAAGAGATCTCTGAGCCCGCCAAGCAGCGTCAAGAGGGACCAGAGAACGACATAGCAGATGACGGCGCAGAACAATGCGGTGACGCAGAACTTGAGGACATCCCGGAGAAAGGTTCCTAAGGCACTTGGCGGGGCTGGTGCAGCAGAGCGGATGCGAGCAAGGCCAGCAACATACCTTGCCTCTTGTGCCTCGTCTACCGCGGCCCACTGGGCCACAAGGCGTTCGTGCCTAGCAACACGTTCAGCATCGCGCGCGTCTTCGTCGAGGACCATTGTCATAGGGTCGTCTTCAAAGTCAGTCGCATATGGTTCGTTCCATTCTGTGTTGGTGGGATCCTCTTCCCATTCTGTGTTGGTGAAATATGGAGAGTTCAGCGTTGCTGCAAAATCATCAACCATGGTGTCGACGGTAGGATGGTTGTAAAGTTGATTGCCGATTGGGACTGCTGCTATCCAGTGGGTTTCTTGAACTGGTACCCCTTTGTTTCGTGATTTCTTCTTTGACGTGAAAAACAACAACGCCAATGCCCGAGGAGATGCCGGATCGGGAAGGTACGAGATTCGAGAGGGAAGAAAACATGATCTCGAAAGAAAACACTTATCACGACGTTGGAGGAAAACGTGCTATTGTCCTGCGTTGTCGCTATTGTTCAGTGGACGAAGTGAAGTTCTGAAGAATGGTGCGCTTTTCGATTTCAATTGAAAACGACAATGGGTAGCAATAGACTGAATTTCCTGTGAGGACTGCCGATGGCTTGCAACTTCACTTTTGGGATGGCGCGGTGAGTGTGTTGCCTGTGCCATGTCGTCAGTGCGAGTCGGTGCAGCAAAGCTGACAATACATACCTCCGTCAGGGTAAAGAATTTGTTCGTTGTAAAACACCCCGCCTTTGCCAGCGAGGAACAGTATTGTGCTAGATGAGAAGAACGAAAGGGTCAGCAAGGTCCAGGATACACGAGATGCTGATCCAGGGCTCGGGGCTCGTCTGTTATTTGGTCAACTCACGCGGCCATGTCGGTGTCCATTCCTTTGC
Source organism: Zymoseptoria brevis (assembly GCA_000983655.1). Taxonomy (NCBI): domain Eukaryota; kingdom Fungi; phylum Ascomycota; class Dothideomycetes; order Mycosphaerellales; family Mycosphaerellaceae; genus Zymoseptoria; species Zymoseptoria brevis. The sequence continues at coordinate 30,070 of JYJE01001281.1, forward strand.
TGTGGAGTGTCAGCATCGATACTATAAACGTGGTGAGCTTGATATCATACCGGCCAGCGGGGTTGTACGATCTCATGTCCAACTCCGACTTGTTGTCCTCGCCACTCTCACCGGCCGTCATCTCGCTGTGTATACGGTCAGCGATTGCAACTTAGACGATGAGGTGTCGGTGCCTCGACAAACCTTGGAAACACTCCTGGAGCAATAACGTTGACTCTGACCTTCACGTCTTTGAATGTGGTGGCCAGCATGCGGCTCAAATGAGTGGAAGCGGCCTTCGAGCTAGCGTAGGAGAACTGCCCCATGCTAGATCCTTTCATCGCCCCTGAGATGCTTGAGACATTGACGACCGAAGATGAGAAGCCAGGGGTCGACTGGCCACCCGTGGCTAGAAGAGGAAGAAAGGCCACTGAGGGTTGTGTCAGCGAGAGTTTGGTTTCTCTTGCCCGAGAGTGCTTACTGCTCATGAAGAACTGCGCTGACACGTTCGTCGTGAACGTGTCCGTCCACTGCTGCCCGTCTGAGCGAAGAAAGTGTTTCGATATCGCCTATGACTGTCAGCGAAATGCTGGAGGTAGCTCAGTATCGTATGGTCATACCTCTGCCGAGCTCATGTCCGGCTCTCCATTGCTTGCTGAAACCTACGTCAGCCTCGCCTTCAACCACCATCCACCTCACGAGAACTTACAGAACTTCGTGTCATCGTCTCTCGCAACACCAGCGTTGTTGACCAATAGCTGGATACCTTTGGGCTCCTTCTCCTTCATCTCCTCCGCGAGCCTCAAACAACCGTCCTTGGTGCTGACATCACCCGTTATGCTCTGCAAGCTACCCGCTCCGGTATTGTACTTCTCCACCGTCTTGTTCAGAGTCTCTTCTCGTCGACCGGTGATCCATACTTTGGCACCATTAGCGACGAGCGCTTGGGTGATCATCAAGCCGATTCCGGTCGCGCCGCCTGTGACCAGGGCGGTGACGTGGGAGACATCGAAGAGGTCGGTGGCCTTGAGGTCGTGATTGTCTGCTCTTCCTGTTGTTCGAGGTCTCGTCAGGTTCGTTCTGGAGCGAGGTCGTCATTAGCGTTACCTGTTGCCATAGTGCGAATGGCTGGTGTGAATGTTGGTCTGAAGATTAGTGGTGCGCTGGTATTCTTGACAGGAAAGGCGGATCGTGTGAACAGTCGAAGCATTGTGGTAGAATGGATTGAGATGTGTACAAAATGATGTGGATACAAACCGTTGGAGCAGACCTCTTTCAATGCGGTCCTCAACGCGTCAGAGGGGGATCATGTCTTCCATGACGATGTACGCGCCGTAGACGGCAGCGCTCGCGTCGTCTTTGTACGACCGGGCTGTGATGCTCAAGCTCACATCCAGTTCAGCGTGTGTTGATGTGCTAGGCGATGTTTGAGTGAACTGCCATGATGAGAGGATGGACGGGAGGAAGAGTGTGGTCGGATGTGAGATGACCAAATTCAAATATACGGCTTGCGGGCGGCGGTGGGATGCATGTCTCGACGTTTACAATGTACACATACACGATTCTCCAAGTTTGCACAAATCGGCATAGTGAGCACTGTCTTACCTCGCAATCATCAATCTGAACGGCGTCCATTGCACACATTGTAGCTGAAACATACTTCCACGAGCACGCTTCCGTGCATCCGTCTGTCTATCTCCACAATGCGGTGAATGAGATTGCTCTTCTTTTAGCATCAATGTCTCGTTTGCGGAAAACGCCAACCCAACGAAGCAATGTTCAGTAGCTGTACCGCAGCGAGTGGGTATTATGCATCTCATCATCGCATCATCATCATCTCCTTCTTCATCATCATCATCGTAAGACATCCAAGCTGCCGCCCCGTCCCCACTCAAATGCCATCATAGCAGACAGAACGCAGCACTCAAAGCAATGAGAGCCGCGAAGCTCGGGTTTCGGTCACACACGTCGCCCAAGATTACTCCTCGAAAAGTGAGCAGCGCTTTCGGCGGTTGCTCTGCGGTAGTGATGTTTGCTGGTATCACCGTTGTCCGATTGGATGGCGCATCAGGACCTCCCGTGGCGGAGATAGTGCTCGTCATGGTCACAGTGCCTTTTAGAGAGACATCCCAGCTCGTAGCGTTTGGGCACATGCTCTGGACATAGCGAGGAGCTGCTGCATGATCGTCAGCTGTGCGCCGTCTTTTGGTTCTGGACCTGCACTGACCAGAGCCATCCCACTGCAATGTGCGATCCAGCCTCACGCTTCTCCCACTTGCAGATATGCATTCCGAATTCTGGGTCTTGATACTGACTGCGTTAACTGCTCCCTGGACTTCCGGCTCTTCATGCACCATCACCCGGCATAAATTCGCTGCAGAGCTCTGGAGGCCGGGATCTGCGAAGCAAGACTTGAAGTCGAAGGAAGTGGTCATGCATTGGCCCGTCCCGGTAATGCTCAATTGATGTGTTGGTATAGCGGAGTGAGAGAATTCAATTTTCTCGCATGAGGACTCGGTTCGTGGGCTGCATATGTTAGGTCTCGTGAAATCAGCGGCTGCGAAAAGCCTCAACAGAGGCAGAGCGAATAGCAAGGACAGAGCCATATCGAGGTATTCGCATGCAGACTTGTCGAGACCGGTATTTGTATAAAGATGAAAGATGATGACATGGAATGAACGGTGATGGATGTTTGAACAAAGGTAACTGATAAGCAGGACACAACGCAACACTTACCTGGACGTTCGTTCGTTCCTCTTGAGCGCTGTCAAGAGCTTTCCGCCCGTGTTGACACTGTTGACGCGGGTAGGTGCATATCTTTGCGGCAGCTCAGGTTCAGTTGGCCAGTCTCCAGCCGGATTTTGCGTGGGAAGACACGACGAGCGCCCGATGTCTCATGTCGCGAGTAGCCATCCAGTCGGCCATGATGGTAATATAGGTCTGCGCATAAGTTTGGAGAGTGTCAATGTGCGAGTTCGATTCATGCGCGGAAGTACATCTCGCTTGATACAACGTAGTCCGTGACCCAGACTCGTCGCCTGAGGATGTTTCAATCACGCTCACATGCAGCCTCCAATATTGTGGTGAGGCGATGCAGAGAGAGTGAGATGATGGTGTTGTCAGAATTATTCCCGACTCCGGACGAAATCAGGAGCCAGAGACGTGTAATGTGTTAGTGTGACCGCTCGCTCGGAAACCTAACTGCCGAGGTGTACCGAGGTATATAAGGGGGTGCGGGCCGGGCTTCCTGCCGCTAAGCGCTAATCGCGAGCAGTAGGGCTTCTAACTAAGCTCTAAGTAGTTTAAAATTCTAGCAAGCTAGCTAATGTTCGTAAAACTAGGCTTAAGATCTTAATCTTAATCCGTTTAGAATACGATTAATAGCTAGTATACGCGCTAGTAATATTATTAGCTTTAAGAGACGGGAGCTAAGTATAAGCCTACCTATATAGTAGAAATCTAGCTAGATACCTATTTACTTTCTAATTATATTTAGAAACTAATTATAGTATAATCGAAGTAAGAATAAGTATAATAGCGAAACAGGTAGTAGTTTAGTATATAGAAGACTAGATATTATTACTAAGCGTATCCTAGAGCTCTTAAACGAGGGCGTTAGTAAGAATATATAAGAGCTAAGAGAGACCGATTTAAACACTTTCTAATTACGATTTAAATAACTAGTTCGAGACTATTAATTTAATAAATAATAATAATATAATAATAATAAAGTCTTGTATTGCTGATCCATCCCTCTATGTAACTATGT
>JYJE01001284.1:1296-11623 GCA_000983655.1 Zymoseptoria brevis
TACTTACGGGAGTCTTAAGTATCGTTAGAGTTTAGTATACTATTCGTAGGAGAGAAGTATCGATAAAGTTAAAGGAGAGTAGAGGAAAACTTCGTAGCGAAAACATTAATAATACCTACCTATAAGCGGTTACCCTTAACTATAAAGGACCTACTAAAATATAGCTACTAGTAGTAGAACCGTAAGTAATAATTAATAATTAATATATATAGAGCGCGCGTTACGATATAAACGCTATATTAAGAAGTTAATAAAGAAAGTAGCCCCGGATAAAGACTAGGCCTACGCTTAGTAGGCCGAACGTAAGACGGTCGTAGGAGCTAAGATATCTTCTTCGGAGGAGGGAGGTAATTATTAGGGAAGGCTAAGGTATAGCCTAGCCCTAGACCTTAGGTAAGGTTATTAATAATACGTAGATAATACGACGCCGAGCGTAGTAGCGAATGCCGCTTACGTAATATATAGTCGTATATTAGGAGGTACGTATATATAACTTAATAATAGTAAGAATTAGTTTTATTACTAGTAGGATTACTAGCTAGCGTTCTATAGACTACGATATCTTTATACTTCTTATAGAGATATAGTACGAGATCTCGCCTTAGCTTTAGGTCGGCTATTATCTTTCGGATTTAATTAAGGGGGTCCTAGGGGAGACCCCTAGGACCGACCTCCTTTGCCTACCGGCGGCTTTATATATAACGACTTATTATATAGTAACTTAATTTCTAGGGGGAGACCCCCTAGGAACCCCCTTTACCTACCGGCGGCGGTATCGCGAGCGGAATCACGTGTTTCAGGTCACATGACTAACCTTTTTCGAAGATTGGCTTATAGCCAATCAAACTTTTTGGGGGCCAAAAACCAGTCGACTTATACCTAAGGCAATGGGCTCGTGGCGGAACCTCGGGAGGAAGGGACTTCGCAATGCGGCGCAACCCGGCGTGACTTCGGTCCCTGAGGGGAAAATGCAAGCAACCACCTTGGCATCGAAACCTTATACCAACGGCGCGCAATCTACTCGAAACGTGGACTCGCAGTATCACGCTCATCCATCACATTCCTTCTCTGTTTCACTTGAGTTCACTGCTTTGGGAATGGCTCTGTCTGCAAAACTCGGGTCGCCAGCACCAATCCGGCAGGCGATAAGACACAACGGATGAGCGAGGCTCTGCGGCGTGGGATCGGCACGAGAACTTGCCCACATGGTTCAGCTCAATGGAATGCGGTGACGAAACTTCGGACTATCGGAACGGCGACCGAATTCCCTTGCATGATGCTCCATTTCGACCAACGAGGATGTAGCATTTACGCGCGTGACTGGAGCGGAACCCGACTGCGACACGCTTCGAGTGAGCGCTACCACTTTCAAAATCTTGATCCCATCCGAGATCGACCAACTCGAAGCTGTGAGGCACACTCTCTGTGCCAGTGTGCGAGCGCACCACCTGCAGTCGCCTGGCGATACGTACACAGTGTCACAGTCTGTCTCATCATGGATGCGAACACAATTCGACGATCCACAGCCAAGCCAGGGTTTCAAAATCGACGGGTTGGCCACCTCGCATCCTTCAATCGGTCACACCTGCCCGGTTCATGAACAGAACGTTCAAGGCAACAGAGATGATTCCGGCGCATGTTATATTGAGGCTTAACGGGCATGGAGGTCATCATTTAGCGGGACTCTCGCGAGAGACCCCTGCGACCGAGTTCCGGCGCGCTCGGAACCTTAGCCGCGTGTTGTCTTGTCCCACGGACTGGAAGCATTAAGGTGGCGAAGGCGTGATTTCTCCGATCCCCAGACGCCCTGGCCGGCGCCTACCAGACTGCTTTACTGCCACTTCGCAATGGAGCATGCGACGTGGGACACCAAGCTCTTGAACACGTCTATACTTCTCGTGCTCGGGCATCGCACGCCCATTGCTTGCACCCGAAACCATGGGCGCCTTTTTGTTTACTTCTCTCGCTGCAGTCACGATTCATTCGTACTAACGTCAACGCGTGTGGAGACCGGTCGGCGGGGCTGTGGAGCGAACAAGCCACGAGGGACAAAGGTGAAAATGGCCGTGGTGTTTACGCTCGCAATCTGCAACAGGAAATTTCGGATCGCCGTTGGACCTTTCGTTGTGAGTAAATCCGGCAAAGTCGACCGGCGCAAATTTGTCGTCGGGACCTACACCACCCTTTCCAGGAGCCGCAATCTGAACTTGTCGGATTTCAACACTGGATGTCTCACGATCAGGTGCCAGAGCCGATCGGCGTTCGACGTCGGACTCTCGTGCGTCCGCTGCCGCAGCACACCATTGTGCTATCTCGTCAATCGATGCTGGTGTTGGTGAGACTTTATTGAAGTCTGAAGCTAAAAAGACCAAATCCTCATCAGCATGGAGCTCGCGGCAGCCAATAGTGATCCTGCCAAGGATTTCCAACCACAAACGACATTGATCGTCGCAAAAGCCAATGCTGACCCTCAAAAGCATATCCAACCACGAACGAGTTGACCGGGCCTGGTGGCTCTGAGACCATTTCTGTTGGCCCTACGTGGCATTGTTCAATTACCGTGGTACTTGTCTGGATGCCCGAAGAAGGTCACTTCCATGGCTGTTTGAGCCTCGGCGGTGACTGCTGCTCAGTGCTCACAGGCCGTTGCCACAATCGTCTCATGTCCGAACGCTCACCGATCAATGGACAGGGCCCTCCATCTGAGACATGTCCATCTCCAGCCCCAGCGGTACCACGATCTCATAGCAGACTCAATACGAGTCATTGTCGTCACGCTTCAATGTCCGGAGTAAGGTCGCCAGAGAGACGAACCGAGCCGTCTGATCAACGAGGCTGAGCTCGTGCTTCCGCGGAGAGCATGGAATTGATACCCGCGAACAACGCATGCAGCTCAAGTAGACATCACTCGTTCGGAATTCTGTTTCATTTTCGGACGTCCAAGGTCAGCCATGTTGTCCCTTCACTTGATCCTCTCCTCATTGGGAGCCTTCGCCCTTGCGAAGCCCGTACAGCAATATGAAGATGCAATCGTTGCATACGAACAAGCGCGCGAAGCACAGCGCATGGACCCGGATCTACCTTGCGCCACAGGATACGTGACCTCGACAAGGTACGACTCGGTTGCCGTTCCGGAGACGTCCACCATTGCCCATCCAGATGGCGCCACACCGGGAACAGTCATCATTATCAAGCCTTCTACGGCGACGAGGGCATGCAGACCGAAGAACAGGCTACATGGGTCTTCTGCTCAGCCTGGAAATTATCAGCCCGGCTCGCCTCTCTCCGGAAATCATCAGTCAGGACCACCGGGCTCGCCAGGAAGCATCCAGCCAGGAAATCCTGGGTCGGGCAACGCCGTTGCGATCACGAGCTACGACGTACATCTCTCTTCGCCAGTCACGCGGACCGTCGCAGCTGGTGGAAAGCAGACTGTGGTCGTACATCAGCCGCCCAAGTACACAACATTGACGAAACACGACCCGACTGCAACGGCACCCGGAACATCGACCAAGCACGCCCCTGGACAGCCTACATGCACAGTCATTATTATTGTGCCTCAGCATTTCGTTAAAACGACAAACTACCACTCCAACATTACGAGTCCAATTACCCGCACGATTGCTCCTAATGGCGGGCGGCCGGGGACTGTAATCGTCCAGCAACCTGTCGACTTTACTACCATCTCGAGCTTCGATCCCTTAATAACATCTCCATCGACCTCGACCAAATATACGCTAGGACAAACTACTGGGACTGTTATCGTTGTCTCTCCCTTTTTAAGAACGACAAGCTTCGATCCGTCAATAACAGCAGCTACTACCTCTACTATTCTTCCTCACGATGGACAGCCTGGAACCGTATTTGTTCGTCGTCCGGTGCAGTTTGTTACTACAACTATCTATCAGCCTGCGATCCCAACGCCCGTAACGACAACAGTCTACACCGGAGGATCTTCCGGTACGGTCATCGTTACAGATCGGGAAATCTACTTAACAACGACCTCATTCGTCATCACCGCTACTACAACCAGCACGCAGACGATCGTACCATTCAATTCCGGACCACCCCTCACAACCGGCACCGTCATCGTTAGCCGCACGGTTTCGTTTAAAACAACCACCGACTACGAGCTGTCAATTACTAGCCCTGTCACTTCGACAGAGTACAACGGCGGCGATAGCGGCACGGTAGAGGTCGATCTCCCAGTCACGCTCGACTCGGTCACTGAGTACGACCCGGCAATCACCGTCCCGGTCACGACCACGCGGTGGAACGGAGGGCCAAGCGGCACAGTTTCGATTGACTTGCCTGTGGCGTTTTTCACCACGACAGAATATGACCCCTTGATCTCTACTCCGGTTACCACTACTCGCTACATTCCTGGCCAGTCGACTGGAGTTGTTCAGATCGCTCTCGCTGTCATCTTTTCTACGACTACGGAATATGACCCGTCAATCTCCACCCCGGTCACCACTACTCGATATATCCCCGGTCAGTCGACTGGAATTGTCGAGGTTGACCTTCCCGTTCCATCCTTTTCAACGGGCATTGCTACGAGCACCGCGACCTCTCAGATTCCGGCTCTCACTTCAACGTCGTCCACCGCCTCTCCAGCTTCATCTTCGACCAGCCCGGTGACCTCCACGACTAGCACACTTCCGGCCAGCTCTTCTCTTTCAACAAGTGCGGAGACGTCATTATCTACTGGAGTATCAAGCGCCATCGTCGCAGATCCTCTAACCACAATCTTGACTTCTGGTCAGAGTTCGACTTCTGATCAGAGTTCGACTTCTGATCAGAGTTCGACTTCTGATCAGAGTTCGACTTTTGATCAGAGTTCGACTTCCGATCGGAGTCCGACGTCCACGACATCGAGTGATGGCCCTGGAAGTACTGCTTCAAAAAGCACGTCTAGTGTTGAAGAGTCGACTTCCTCAGGAGCGCCCTCAAGCACAGCGGATAGTTCTCCGACGACGTCGAGCGGCGATCTGTCCTCTACGGATGAAGTGTCGTCTTCTACGACGGCATCGACGACTACAAGCGATGGCCTGAGTAGCAGCACCAGCGACCTCCTCTCCACCAGCACAACAAGCGACATCCTGAGCAGCAGCCCCAGCGAGTCTTCCGCTTCGACTCCAGACCAGCAGACGGCGACTAGCTCTGAAGACTCGAGCACCTCCACGAGCACCGCTACGACTGATTCTGCGACAACAGGCCAGCTAACTTCAACGACTAGCACCGAGGTCAGCGAAAGCAGTACGGCCACGGTTTCCTTCTCGACGGATTTCACAACTTCGTCGTCGGCGGATCCCTCTAGCTCCTCGACTAGCGAATCTTCCGCTCCGACTCCAGACCAGGATACGTCGACTAGTTCTGAAGGCTTGGGCACTTCTACGAGTTTTGCAACCAGCGACTCTACGACAACAGATCAGCCCACGACAACGGCCAGCACTGAGTCTAGTGAAAGCATTGCGACCACGGCGTCGTTCTCGACGGATTCCACGATCTCGGCATCGGCGGATGTCTCGAGTTCCTGGACAGGAAGCACTGGCACGTCCAACGTTGACCAGTCCTCTTCTACTGTGCAATCTACGAGCGCCACGGACATCTCGACGTCTTTCGAGAGTACTTTGCCTACGCCGTCAAGCACCACAACCGTCGACAGTAGCTCTTCCGTCGAGAGTAGCATTTCCCTTGGACAATCTTCTTCCACCGAGCAGCCTTCTTTAACCGAGGGATCTCCGAGCGCCACGGCCACATCGACGTCACTCGAAAGTGCCACCGATACTGAGAGCGCGAGCTTGACCACCGAAAGCCCGTCCAGCTCGGTCTCTACCAACAACAGCTCAAGCACTCCGTCCGACGAGTCTACGAGCAGCATCGATATCGATCCTACAAGCACAACATCTGTGGACGACAATACCACTTCCTCTACCGAAACCCTCTCGACTTCTTCCACGGAGCTACCTACAACTTCCGAGACATCCGTGACTACTCTTACAGACACCCAGGCTACCACTCTCATCACCTCAACCACGATGTCAACTACAACTACCACGACGAGAACTACGACGACCACGCCAGTGCGAGAGACACCTTCAGTATCTTGTAATAACCAGGGCATAGAATGGGCCGAGTTCTACAATCCGGAGGCGGGCGATGGCGCAAGAGGCTACCCTGGGTTCAGTGCGGAAGTGAGTAGCTGACATGACCCCTATCCCTTAGAAACAACCCTCCAACTAACAACACTTTCCCAACAGCGACTGCAGACCAAGAACCCTGGCGTGCAGGGCATCACGACCAACATCGCCGGCTACTACGCAAGTGCCGGCGCGGGCAGCGTCACCATCTACGGCGCCACCTTCGGCGCCAAGTACTTCGCGCTCAATCACCAGGGCTACATCTTCGCCGATGCCAACGGCACCTATACCTTCACCTCCTCCGGCGCCGACGAAATCGCCCTCGTGTGGGTAGGACCGCTGGCATACCGCGGCTGGACGCGCGGGAACGCGAACCTCGATCAAGCCTACCAAGGAACGAGCCCCAAAAATCCTTTCCGTATCAACCTTGTGGCGGGCCAGTACTACCCGATCCGAATCATATCTGGCAACTCTGGCGGCGTCACAGCTCTGAATTTAAGAGCTACCAGGCCGGACGGAACTTTGTTCTTGGGTCAGGGTTCTGGTGCGTCTCCGAATTTGGTTCGCTATTCTTGCGACGAGGTTACCGCGCCACGTCACATTCCTATGGATCCGCGGCTGAGGACCACGACGACAACGACGACGGTCCAAGCTACGACGACAACGGCGACCCTCTCAGCTACGACCTTGTCTACACTGGCGACGACCACGACGGCCGCCTGATGAGCCGGCCAGGGACCAGCGAGTCTTCAAGCTTTCGCCCTGGACAATGACAGAATTCTTGCGTCCTGAATCGTTACAATCGGCTTACATTCACTCTTCCGATACCCATTTCATTCCGGATTGCCGTCTTACCATATTTTACTGGGGATAGAGTCTAGTATTTTACTGGGGATAGAGTCTAGCAATGTAGTACATTCGAAGGGCCAGACTCGTCGCAGTCGCAACGATAATCTGTTGTTCCTCCTTTACACAATCTCAAGTGACCCAACCAAAGATTACCCCGTATCGCGCCACATTCTGTAGTCGCGAACCGCGCAGAGAGATGTTCTAGAAGGGCCATCCGTCATCCTATTCCAACTAGAATGCCAGTCAGCTGCGTCGCGGACCAGTGAAGCCAGTCGAAAATTCCAGCGATCCCCGTCGGTGAGAGGAGACGACTGTGCGAGCGAGTCTACGGCGTCTAGCACGAGCGCGGCGACATTCCATTGCATTTCGCCCGTCGTGTTTGATGCGTGGTCATGTGTCTCCCACGGCGGGAAAAGAAGCAGACGAGTATGAATCCGAAATGCTCACCAAGTTCGGGTACAAGCAGTGTCCGCGCTGTAGAGAGGCCGTGACGAGAATGTTCGGTTGCAGGCATATGTAAGTCAGCGGTGCCCTTCAACAACGTAATTCAGACTGATGGTATTTGCATTTCGAAGGATGTGTCGCTGCGGCGCCGACTTCTGCTGGGTCTGCTTGTCTCCCAAGAAAGACTGCAACGGCGATTGCGCTGCTCATGATTCCGAGGAGTAATCAGAGTCAGAACACAACAGTGAAGGTAGCGGAAACGACAGCCCCGACGACGACCTTGTGCAAAGCCCGAAAGAGCTCGCGAACCTCGACCTCAACACCCAAGTCCACTGGGGAAATAGCCGTCTTGACTTGGGCGACGATCCTGACGACACGCGCATGCCGCAGATCTGGTCGTGTGAATACCAATTCGATGAATTCATGGCTGCTGATGGCGAAGACTTGAGGTATGTTTCGCCTCTTTGTTATACTCGCTTTCGGACCGATTGACATATGCTCTGTAGATACGTGGAGTGCAATCCTTGCTTCAAGACATGTCCCGGTGGACGTGGCGCTGTGATGTGTTATCACTGCTATCTCCTTGTTTGCGAGAACTGTGGACCACATTTCGCGGCTTCCAAACCGGAGGTCGAGGATGAAGTGGAGGAGGAGCGAGAATTCGGAGATGAGGTCGAGGTGCCGGAAGACGAGAAAGTCGTGGTATAGGACGGTGAGGAGACGGTAGAGGCCGAGCGGCACACGGACGCAATGTCTGATTGAGTCTTCGGATGTACAGCGGTCGATTTTGGGGGTGCTTCAGTTCATAGAACGCCGCCCTGCAGAGGGCGAAGCAAGCCGCTCATCAAGGAAGACTCATAGACAAAGATCAAGTTGAGTTGCAACTCAGCCGCCTTGCTCGGTCGCACATGGCCTGAACAGCTCTTTTCTGTCCGACTTGGTTTCCAGGGTGTTCGTCTCCTCGGCGTGCAAGTGATGGACTTCCCCATCCAAGCAGTTGCAGTCAGCAGACTGGAGCGGAGGCAATCCAGTCCGCGTGAAGTATTGTGCGAACGGAGCCGTTCCCTCGACTCTCGATGCCTTCGTCTTGTCCCATCAGCATAACCGGTCAAGACCATGAGCCAAATCAACATAGCGTCTCAAGCTCTCACTTCACACCCTCCCTCACCTCCTCCCCACTTGTCGAGCTCCTCCCACTCTCACTCCACAAACTCCTCCCCTCACTCTCCACCCCTCTCATCGCCTCCGCAACCTTCTCCAACTTGGCCACCACGTCCTTGACCCCACTATCCACCTTTTTGAAATACGCCTCATTTGCCGCCCGCCGCTCACTCGCCAACTTGACATCCTGCGCCGTCTCGTCTTCCAACCGCGTCTCACCGCTCTTGACCCGCTCTTCACTCAATCCACTCTCATCGGACAAAGCCGTAGATGCGGAGGTGTTCGTATCGCCGCGTTTCCTAACCCTATTCGCTCGATCGAAGGCGAGGTCGTCGGCACCTTTGAAGCGGTGGATGTCTACTCCATCATTTCCGCCTGCTGAAGTGGAGGGAGAGTGTGTGGTGCTGCTGGACGATGGACGGGACTCGCTACCTCGTCCCCAAGCTCTTGCTAATTCGACCTGTGCTTGTCGAAGGGTATCCAGAGCCGCGGCGTGGGCTTCTCCGAAAACGTGCGTGGAGGATTGAGCGGTGATTTCGACTTCGTTGAGCGTGGCGCGCATGTCCTTCCATCTCGACTCGAGGTTTTTGTTTGAGGCTTTTCGGAGGGGAGGTGCGGCGGCGGCGGCGGTGTCAGTGTCGCGGTGATCATTGCGAGTTCGAGGTGGAGAGGAGGGTCCGGCGAGGTTGGAGCGGAGACGCGTTGTGGAGGGTTTAGAGTTGGTGTCTTGGGTTGGCGGCCGGGCGATGGAGAGTTGGGAGGCGTTGCGGGAGGGAGGACCGACGAAGAGTGTGGGTGCCGGAAGACGATTCGCTTTGGTGGTGGCCGTGGGAGACGGTTTGTCGGCGGTGCTTACGCTGGACGCCATGATGGCAGTGGGAGATGAAGAGTGGAAAGAGAAGTTGGGGAGCGAGATGTGAGGTTCGAGGTGGACCCCGCGGAGTTACTTTCACATGACAGTCGATCTTGAACTACAACGGAAGCAGATCCGAGATATATGGAACGCTAAGAGAGCAGTGTAACGAGTCGTGCACTAGAAGAGCGGATCACGCTGTGAACGGATTACGTAATGCAACACTTTCACGAGAGCATAGCTTCATTGTTCACACCACTTCAACCGTTAATAACATCACAACCACAAGACCAATAAACATGATATGTAGCTCAAATTCATCGCATTAATCATATCTATTAGCTCTAAGCAGCTTAAAGTCGTTGCCTCAATATTATGCGTGTTAGTAGCTTAGAGGATTTAGCTACTTATGCACCGGCCCTCTTACCCCCCCTTAACACAGAGGGCAGTTTTAACACTACTACTAGCTCCTTCTTCTTTATACAACGTTTGGCTGGCCGTGCCTTATATATAGAGGCTTAAAGGTCTGTTTTTAGCTATAAATTAACCTCCTTGTTCTCCTTCTTAGTAGCCTTCTTAGCCCTCTTTTGTGCTGCTTTAACGGCCCTGTCTGCCTTAGCTTGTATCCGCTGTTTAGCTCTTAATTGCTCGTCTACCTTCTTCTTAATTATATTGTCTTCCTTCTGTTTCTTCTTAGCTACCTTCTTAGCCTCCTTAGTAGCTAGAAGCTCCTTACTAGCCTATAGTTTAGCCGGTAAATAGAACTAAGCCGCTAACCCCCCTTATAGAAGAGCTAGCAGCGGTTTACTACGTTGCCGCTTCTGTTTCTCGCTCTTATAGTATTGTCGAAGGCTAGTACACTTACTCTTAAGGAGCT
>JYJE01001285.1:7777-30864 GCA_000983655.1 Zymoseptoria brevis
TCGTCCGGGCTCTTTCGAGGGGATCTCCTGGGATCAAATGTGCAACAATCTCAAATGTGTACAGCCTGGTTGTCAAAACCTTGTGGTAACCTCGTGTTTGCCTGATCGCATCCGATGACGCATCGCATCGCTGCGCTCCGAAAATCTCGCTGACCGCCTCATGACGGTCGATCGATGCAATCACTCATTCCAAGCATGCCTCGTACCTCGACTGGGTTTTTTACTCGTGTGGTTCGAGTCTGCATCATCGGTACCGGGCTACATGCCCGAGCTCTGAAACCCGCGGAGCCAGCCGACAATGCTTCGCCCTGTTGATGGCGGCTCGCGGCATGAAGCTGTTCCCTGCGCATCATGATGATTGGATCCCGCCACCCACAGAGACAGTACAGGCGGGGTTAGTGTTTGAAGCAGCTGTGCAGTGCAAGAGAACGTTCACGACGTTTACCGACTGCACTTCTTCGCAATTCAGACATACTACCTGACTTCTTAGACAGGGCCTTCTTGAGACTGTGGCATCGTCTCCAGTTGCAGACACATACGCATCAAACATTCATTCGGACGACTTTCACGATGAAGCTCAACATTCTCGCCATCATGCTCACTGGTACTGCGGTACTCGCAGCTGAGATCAGAGAATACAACCTGACTTTAGAAGCTTCTTGGATCGGAAGCAAGATGGACGGCAATCCACGAGCGGTCCTCACGGTCAATGGGCAATCGCCGGGTCCAGTCATTGAAGCCGATGAAGGTGACATGCTCCGTGTGAGAGTGACGAACAACATGTTCATCGAGGCGACGATGCACTTCCACGGCATATTTCAGAGCGACAAATACTGGAATGACGGTGTACCAGGAGTCACGCAGTGGCCGCTCGAACCGCGGAATTCATACACCTACGAGTTCAAAGTGAGCGACAACCAGACCGGCTCATATTTCTATCACGGACATTTCGGTCCTGCTTTCGCCGATGGCCAACGAGGACCAATCTGGATTCGTCCATCTGCATCTCGACCAAGACCATACGATCTGATTTCCGATGACAAGAAAGAGAGAGCGGCAATGCTTGCGGCTGAGAAGAAGCCAAAGCATGTAATGGTAAGAAATGAAGTGCAGAAGACTTGCGTGGTCCGAGATTGTCTCGGACGCCAGATCTTCGTTCATTCCGGATCGCCTACAACATTCGCTGACGTTCTCTGGTTCTAGGTTTCTGATTGGAATTTTGACGGCATGGAAGTGCTGATTCCATTGTTTCGTGATGCGGGCGTCACACCGTCCTGTGCATCATCGATCATCTTTAACAGCAAAGGTCGACGATTCTGCGTCTCTCGCGGCGAGCTGGACCAGTTTGATCCAGAGAGAAAGCGAGACTCGCTTGGCTGCCTTCCCCCCAGGGTCGGAGCTCAATTCACTAACAAGCGAGAATGCGAACCGACTTACACCGACCTGGAGGTCTTTGAGGCTGATCACGGAGACACATGGGTGCTGCTCAATTTCATCCATCCTGGCGCCCATCATGAGCTCAGACTGTCGGTCGACGAGCACGACATGTGGATCGTCGCAGCTGACGGTGATTTCGTCAAGCCTACCAAAGTCCAAGCAATAAACCTGAACATGGGTGACAGGATCTCAGTTCTTGTTCCACTCGACCAGAAAGCCGGAGAATACGCAATCCGTGCTTCTTCAATCGTCGAAGAGCATATAATACAGGGCATTGCAATTCTTCGGTATGCCGGCATCGATGAACGCCGTCAGGACGGAGTCATGCTTGTACCCGATAGCAAGCCTCACATCACTCTCATTGGCGATATGATCAATGGCGGTCGCATGATGGACGAGCTCGACGATCTCGCTGCTTTCCCTCCGCGATCTCCCCCACCAACTGCGGACCATGAATTCAAGTTCGTTGTCAATCAAACCACACCCTCTACGTGGGTCCTCGCGAGTGAGCCACACCAAGGCTTCCGCCAGCAGATGCCTCCCATACTCTGGAACCAACAGTCTATGGGTCCAACCTCCTTCGGGGGCCTCAAGAATGGTAGTGTTGTTGACATAATTTACGAGAATGCTGCATACGGCGATCATCCTTTCCACAAACACAACCACAAAGCGTTCATCATTGGCCGTGGCGATGGTTTCTGGAGATGGAAGAACGTCGCTGAAGCAATCAAGGAATCACCGCAGAATTTCAACATGATCGATCCACCTCTGCGGGACGGAGCCAGACTGGCGAAGGAACATGGCTCCTGGACCGTCATCCGCTACACCATCAACTTCCCCGCTCTATCCATGTTGTAAGTCCCTGAAGAGTACCGTCCTCGTAGGCTCTAGCCGCTGACCTTTCTGTAGACACTGTCACAAGATCGCACATTTTGCAGGTGGTCAGCAAATCGTACTTATGGAGGGGGCCGAGGCTATGGCCCCTCTGCCAGAGTACGTCCAGAATCTGGTCCACGCCGACTTCGTTCCATCGAACAGGTACGGACCGCTTGATTGAAGGTCGAAGGGCACGGCAAGTCGTGAGGTTTTACTCATATACCTGACGGCATGGCCGAGCTGTACGTTCGTTTGGTCGCAGGGAAACGCAAGCATGTAGACGATTATTTGAGATCATTGCTTGGACATGTGCGGTCTGACAGCTTCTGATGTATTCGGACATGGCGTCTGAGTGTCAATGCCTGATTTATGAGGCCCACGAGTCAGAGGGAGTTAGCAGCTGTCGAATGATGCCACGATTGCTAAGTAAGCTAAATGTGCGTCTCGCAGGGTAGCTGCTACCTTAAGGGAAGGTAGTTTGCTGAGTAATTTGACCATCTAGGAAGTCGTATCACAAGATGAGAGCAACAATCGATGGGACATGAGTCGACATGCGCGGCACCCTGTGTTTCGAGTGGTCGTATATTCCCTGCAAAAGCGAAGTCAAACTTCCCATGCAATGTCTACCTTGCCAGGTAGTGGATCCGCGATCCGCATCTCCCTTGTCAGTTCGCCACTTCCAAAAGTTCGTCGACGTGCGGGTAGGTACGCGGGCTCCGAGGCTCTTTGTACCTGGAAGCTCCAACAACATTCGGAGCAGGAATACCAACAAAACCCGGAGCAGAAAGGGCTGAACATGCGACAGAAAGAGCTGAACGGGAGATAGATCCGCATGAGACAACTCATGAGGCGGAGAGCCTGGTTGACGCACCTAATGCTGCATGATCGAGGCGATGTACGTCTGAGACCTCATTCCTAACCCATGCCGCTCCGCCACGTTGAAGTGGTATCCTGGACGACTCGAGGCTACGATCGGTGATGCTGCCGTATTCTCAGATCGAACAATGGTCCCACGTCGGAATACCAGCCTTTCGCGTACCCTAGAGGGCTTGGCTGTTTGCTCGAACGAAGGGATTCGGGTTCACAGTCCATGGAGCTCCCACCGCGACACCTCTTATGCCTCTTTGATCGTACTCGAGTCGTTTCGAGATCGTCGAGTGTATTCCCCGCGTACTGCTACTCGCCTTGGCAAATCGTCCACTTCGGTGTCAAGAATCGGTGTTGTCTCTCGAGCAGATCGTAACGATGCCCTCGCAAGAACAAGAGTCGACGGCAGTCTGCTCCTCGCCTCGACACATTTCCAAACTGGCAAAACCCACCCCACCGAGGAACCATGGAGACTTCACGAGACACCAGCAGAATGAGAGTAACAGCAGCAGCAGTGATGCTGAGACTGAAGCTACCGATATCGCATCTCTGTCCACCCCCGGAACCGAAGACAGCGAGGTCTTGGATGAAAAAGAGCGAAGCAACGACGAGGACAGCCCTTTTGTAGAGAGTGTTTCATTCCATGATCCTGCCCGAGCGATCAGATGTCCAGCTGCACAACTGGAGCTTGGAAAGATCGCAGCAGCCTATCCAAAGCTGCGCCCTACGGGATGTACTGTGGATTTCTGCCAGTCTGGCCGTATGATCAAAACAACGGAGCCCCGAGTCGGCCGTGACGCATCTATTCAAAAAATCCAGAGCGATGCACAAGACTTTCTCCGTCAGTTGCGTGCCGAGAATGTGATCGACTCCGACGAGAGATTGCAGCATAGGCTGAACGAGGTCCTTGTTGAGATTGCAGACACCTCTTGCACGTCGGTGCAGCACACAGCGAGCAAGCATAACGGCCACCACGCTGCAATCACTTCCAGCATCGGAGCAACTTGGTCCCAAAGCCTGGAGGAGCTGAGACATGGACTTCGACTGGCTTGGAAGCACTCCTCGAAATGCATCATGCGGAGCGAGTATCAGACGCTGGAGTATGTATGAGCGAGGCTTTGACGCTGAGAGCCAATCTTTCTGACATGATTTCAGAGTCCGTGACTTCCGTCACATCAACACTTCGCGGGAGATGTGCACAACCGTGATTGCTGCACTCCGGGAGGCTTTCAATAATGGCAAGATCGCACCCACAGTCTTCGCCTTTCCTCCCCGCCAACCTGGAACACGAGGACCTATGTTCTGGAATCAGCAGCTTCTGTCTTTTGCGGCGTACGAACAAGACGACGGCAGTGTCTTAGGAGATCCTGCGAATTTGCAGCTGACGAAAGATATCACGGAGCTCGGATGGTGTCCACCTAATTTCAGAACACGCTGGGACCTCCTTCCCATCGTGGCAATGGCAGAGGGAGATGAGCCGTACTGGCTTGAAGTGACAGAAGAAGACTTTCCTCTGGTTCCGATCACTCATCCGCAACTCCGGCTGCAATTCGAAAAACTTGGTCTGCGCTGGGTACCTGCACCGGCCTTGTCTCGACTTGGCTTCGATATCGGAGGTGTACAGTATACCGCAGCACCATTTATCGGTTGGTTCATGGATGCAGAGATTGGCGTCCGAAATTTGGCAGACACGTTCAGGTACAATGCTCTGCCGCAAGTTGCTGTGGCTCTAGATTGGATCAGATCGGAGCACGAAATTGATCGACTACCGGAGTATGAGAGACTCGCCGTGCTATCGCGAGCACAGACTGAGCTGAACTTTGCCGTCTATCATTCTTTCAAGACGACGGGTGTGGCGATGTCAGACACCTTGTCTGCGTCGACCATGTATTGCAACTATGATGATGAGCACTTTCGTGTTAAAGGCTTCCGATTGCCTTCAAATCCATATTGGCTGGCTCCACCTCAGGGGTCTATCGTGCCCATCTGGCACCGTGGAGGAGCGCCAAACTATCAGCCCTCTCCACTAATCTGCAAACATATCCAGGATCCTGTGAAGGCCTGGAGGCGGGAGACGAGTAAATCACCTTCTGAAGCCGCCATCAAGAGGATTGATAAAACTGCTTCTCCTTTAGCAAGATCATGCTCATCGGCTTCGCTTCAATACCACGACGTTAGGCACCAACAGGAAGCATGCAACGACGGCGTGAACCAGCGAAGAATATATATCTGCTTCTGCAGTGCTGCTTCCACTGCGAAAAAGCTGGCGAACGACCTCCATTCACGACTTCGATGTGTGGTCGACAATCAGTA
This sequence comes from Zymoseptoria brevis, assembly GCA_000983655.1. Lineage (NCBI taxonomy): Eukaryota > Fungi > Ascomycota > Dothideomycetes > Mycosphaerellales > Mycosphaerellaceae > Zymoseptoria > Zymoseptoria brevis. The sequence continues at coordinate 13,271 of JYJE01001285.1, forward strand.
CGCTCTGAATCTGGTCACGACGCTCAACGACTTCAAGCCCCGCAAGGGTAGTAAGGAGGATATCCTTCTAATCATAGCAAGTACGGCTGGGCATGGAGAAGTGCCACTCAATGGCCAGCGCTTCCTAGAAGTCTCTTTCGGAGTCGAAGCGACTTCTCTCCTCCGATACTCCGTATTCGGCAACGGTAGCACTCTTTACGGTGACCGATACAATGCCGCAGCGACAGCAATCAACGAGCATCTTCTCACACAAAAAGCAAAGCCACTGTGTGATGGACTCTACGCCGGCGATACTGCACAGGAAGAGCCACCTTGGTCTCAATTCGACGACTGGTATCGACATATCGTTGAAGCCCTTCATGTCGAGCCTGATCTACGGAATCAAGTCACGGATCGAAAGCAAGCGTCGAAAGCCAAAGCTGGAATGGAGACTGCTTCATCTTATTCCCTTGCCAGAATCGTCACCTGCGCCAGATCTCATGCGCAAGGGCTACAGCACGTGGTCCTGAACATCGGCGAACAACGATATGAGCCTTTGTCGCACGTCGCTATGATCGTACCGAACGACTCGAGCGTCGTGAAACAGGCTCTCCGGACCGTTGGACTCCAAGGAAATGAGCCTGCTCAAGTGCTACACCGCCAGCTTTCCGTCGAAGAGTATTTGGTTGCGTTTGTGGACTTTGATAGACCCTTTTTGAATCTCGATTGGGTACAAGGATGGAACTTCCGTCGATCTCAAAGACACCTTTTTGGAAGACTGCCACTCCGAGAAACGCTACAGGCGTTCAGGTGGCCATGGCGAACGAGCATTGATCTGCAAAGCCTGCTTGCGGCGATGCCTCTCAAGACGCCCCGGATGTTCTCCGTCGCTTCCTCGCAGAAAGTACTCAAGAATGGACATCATAGTGGCGAGCTTGATCTTTTGATCCAGCATCGCGAAGGTGGTATGGTCAGTAACTACCTGAAAACAATCGGACCAGGAGCCTGCGTACAGCTGAAGACGAACCCATCCGACGATAAAACGCTTCTTCACTCGATCGATAACCCCATTATCTGCTTCGCCACAGGCAGTGGACTTGCACCTGTCCTATCTCTACTCAGCCATCGTCTGGCATTGCAAAAGAACTCGCAGCGAGGCAGCGACGGCGAGAATGGTCGAGCCTTCGGTGCAGTTACTCTCATCCTCGGCTTTCGGAAGATGGATTCGAGCATCATCGGCCAAGCTCTTCGTGAGTCTATCGAAAGGGGCATCATCGATGTGCTTCTCATGACGCCAAGTAACGATGAGAAGATGCGAGCGCAGGACAGAGTTTTCGATTGCAATATTTGTCAGACGCTGGAGAAGAAATTGAAGTGTGAAGGAGCCGCTGTTTTCGTCTGCGCTTTACCGGAGGCAGCGGCGGACTTTGCGAAAAACCTTTCGGCATTGTTGGGCTGCAATGTACAGGAAGCTCTGGGTGAAAGATACGTCGAGCAGGTTTACAAACCAGCTTGCTGATGGTTGAACTGCGAATGAAGTGGCGAAGTACAACATCGCTTTCATCAGGATCTTCAGCTCGGTGCATACACGTCGGCTGCCAGCAATCAGACGAAGAAATCGACAAGTTCTGTCTCTCTAGCCCAATATGTGAACGCGAATTTCGTGGCGCACATAATTTGATGAATGCAGCGTCTACCATGCACCCAGCTCACGCGGCCGCGCCAGTCAAAGGACAGCATTGACCAAGGACGATCGACTGAACTCAACTGTACAAAGAATCCTGCTTGGGGCCCAAACAGGGCGCAGGGACAAGCTGCCGCGGGTGACCACCCCGGGGAAGCTATGGATTGCATCACAAGGTGTATCGGGCCCAATACTCGTGATCGTCGATGTTCCAGGCTAACTCTCGGCACGAATCGTGTTTGATTCATCAACATTGCATGTCTCAGAAGCTACCAGATCAGACTAGCCTGTCTCGGCAATTTTTCCCACGCTACCCGCCCCGCTTAGCTCGAGCGTGGTTATGCATGGCATCTCATGCACCCTGAAGCACACGACGGCACGACTCGACAGGCTGGGGCCAGTAGTCGCAGGCAATGTGATCTTGCGTTTCTCAAACTCACCGGATGTGAGCACCCTCTGACTGCGTTGACTGCACAATGACGCCCAAAGATCACATGGTCGATTAAGTTTACACATATTCATCGCTTCAGTGCCGTGCATCACCTCAATCTTTGAAGACCTGCAAATCAGAGCTATTTTCATCGGCTCAGTTAGAAAGAGAGAACCAAACACAGCTACTCCGTCTCTACGACCAGACACAATGTCCAACTTTGAGAAGGACTATAACAGCCCGGCCAGCGAAAGAGCCGACGACCATCAGAAGTACGCTCAGGATGAGGAAAAGCTGGAGAGGAACTCCAGTGATTCGAGCGTCGAAGGCAATGATTCTCCTGCTCGTAACGTCCATGGCATGAAATGGGTCCTCGTCGTTGCTAGCCTCATATCCGCAACATTTCTCTGGGGACTGGACGGTACTATCACAGCGGATATGCAAGCCACCTTCGTTCGGGACTTCAACTCTATCGACAAGTTAGCCTACAACTCGGTCGCCTTTTTCCTGGGCGCTGCTGCCTGCGTTCTGACATGGTACGAAGGTGTGCTCGGTTTCGCTCGGACTGGCTGACAATCCTAGGGGCCAGATTTATGGACAATTCAATGCCAAATGGGTCTTCATTGTTGGAATCATTCTCTTCGAAATTGGAAGCGCCATCTGTGGAGCTGCTCCTAACATTGATACTTTGATTGCTGGTCGGGCCATCTGCGGTGTCGGAGGCAGTGGCATGTACGTTGGTGTGCTGACTCTGCTATCGATGACAACGACCGAGAAAGAACGAGCACTTTATATGGGCTTTCCGGGAATCACCTGGGGCATTGGAACGGTCCTTGGTCCTATCATCGGCGGAGCTTTTGCAGAAAGCAGTGCCACCTGGCGGTGGGGAGTGTTAGAAGGAATATAAGCCGCAGACTGTGCAAGATCCAGAGGCGGCGTCGCCTTTTGCCATTCTTACAGGGAGTGAGTGATTGGCAGTATAAGACTCATATCAGACGACTGACTGCGTGTAGTTCTACATCAATCTTTGCGTAGGCGGGCTCTTTGCTCCAGTTTATCTCTTCCTGGTGCCATCGAAAGATCCGAGACCACACACCGATGTTCGGAGTCGAGCTCGTAACATCGATGTCCTCGGCTTTGCACTTCTCGCAGGATCGACGACCTCACTACTTCTGGCCATCAACTTTGGAGGGCTAACTTTTGACTGGAATGCCCCGTCGATGATCGCCCTGTGTGTGTGGCAGGAGTGCTCTTCATGGCCTTCTGCTTGCAACAAGCTTTCGGCTGGTTGGCAAACGACGTCGTCTTCCCAGTCACCATGATGAAGAACCCCAGTGTTCTCATCATCTTCTTCAACGAAACCTGCTCGGCTACCTGCTGCTTCCTGCCGTGCTACTTCATTCCTCTATAGTAAGTCAACGATATTGATGTAAGCGAGGATGACACTGACAGAATGTCGCAGCTTTCAGTACGTCCAAGACGAATCACCTCTCATGGCCGGAGTCCGACTTCTGCCATTCATTGTGTTTATGGTAGCTACCGTTATGGTCTGTGGATCGATTGTGAGCAAATTCGGCCGCTGGCTCCCATGGTTCTTCTACGGAGGAGCGATGGTACTCACCGGCGGTGCTCTGATGTATACCTCCAATAAGAACACCTCCGCCGCAAAGATCTACGGCTACAGCATCTTGATCGGATCCGGTACGGGTGCCTACATTCAGATGCCCTTCAACGCATGTCAGGAGTTTGTCAGTCCGACGTTGATCCCTGCTGCGGTTGGATTGATCACCTGGGCACAACTTGCGGCTCCGGCGATCACCTTGAGCATTGCCAATGCTGTGTTCCTCAACGGCGCAAAGGAGGCGCTTACTCAGATATTGCCATCTGGCCTCAAGGATCAAGCTTTGACGATTGTTTCTGGCGTTGGCAAAGACCAGATTGCGACGTTGAGCATGCGATGGTTGAGAACATTGCGAAGATTTATGTTCTGATCATGACGTCGGGAGCTTTGACTTTGGTGTCGTCGTCGGTGTTGGTGCTGCGGTCGAGGGGGAGGGGGAGGGATTGAAAGGGCCTTGATAAAAGAGCAAATGTGAGGAATTGCTCGTTCGATGACAGCGACCTGAGGCACTAACTATGTTGTAACTGTCGAGACCTCTTCAATGCAGACACAGTATGATTCGAAGCATGCGATTTTGCCCAATAGAGTAGGTGTTTACATGAGGCAAAAAGGAATACTCAAAGAAGATTGGCAAAAAGAAAGGTCGTATGATGAACCCATGATTTCATCCAGGCTCGAACTGGAGACCTCAAGTGAAATGCAATGCCGAAGCGTTGTTAGACTTGCGTGATAACTTTCGATTTCGTTAGAAATGAAGCCACTGCCAGGACTAGTTCGGATTTTTACGTACCCAACTACACCATGAAACCTGATTGGTTGATGAAATTGAGCTTCAAAAAATTGTACATAATCCCGATTTTGGTCGAACTTCGGCAAAACTCCGTTCGCGTAATCAAATTGACCCTGTAAAAGCTTCCGATCATGGCGAGACACCGCACTCACTTCTGTCGGTCCTTTGAGCAGTCTGGGTATCCGACATCAATGCCCAATAGTCATGACCAGCAAGCAGGCTGTCAATCATGCCTCAACTTTCTTCTCGATATACCGATCACCGACAACGTTTCAGCGAGATTATCTTACGAGAATAGTCGACAACCATGTCATGGTATGAGCTTTGGCATGGACATGGGTCCCGGGCGATGATGGAAGCTCATCACAATCCTCGTCTCCGCACGAGTGAAGTTGATCTTGATGATGGCACGGTATCTCGTACTTACATCGCAACTGAGCTGATATCGAAAGCGCGGACAAGTCTCACGTCCTGAGAACGCCTGCTGGTGGGCGAAGAAATGTCTGTAACAAGTCCGCTCGCAGTAGCTCTGCTAATGCTCGCTCAGGCTCACCATCACACGCGGATTCGGAGCGGCGGCTTTTCTGGCTTTGCTCTTACTGATACTCCTCATCACAAACCTTCCGACGTCTGTCGACTCCGGGCGACCAGCTTCGATCTTGAATCTCGAAGCTCCTGACTCAATCGAAAAGCCTGAGTCCGAGCCGGGACCCGAGCAGACCTTGCCGACACCGCATAACGGATCCGAATGCAGCCTCATAACATGCACCATGCTTTACGGAGCGCATACGTACCCTCAACTGGAAGCTGCAGTCGACAGCCATCGCCGGCATAGTGAACGTTGGGGTTGCGGATTCCAGAATCTTGAGTACGACCTCACGAATCGAAGGCTGTACAGCAAGCAGTACTCTATCCTCTCCGCGATCCTCCACGAGATGACAATACCGGAAGACCAAAGGAAGGAATGGCTCATGTGGGTCGATGCCGACTCAATTGTGCTCAATCCCGCCATATCTCCTGAACATTTCCTCCCTCCCGAAAATCTCAAGGACATCTGGGCACTGTTGACTGCTGACAAGAACGGACTGAATGCGGGCATATTCTATCTCAAAGTCCACCCAAACTCGGTCGACTTCCTCACCCAGGTTGTTGCATACCCTCTGGACTATCCCGACGTGGATCTGGGCTGGTTCGGAGAACAAGCTGCGATGTCCAAGGTCCTTGAAGCGATGAAGGCGGATCCGCGCAGGAGAGGCGCTTTGGCCGGAGTTGCCTGGATCCCTCGCACGTGGATCAATGCATACCAGGGCGAGAAGGACTTTGAAGGCAAGCCGGGAGATCTGATGGTTCACTTTGCAGGTCTTGGTGCGACGAGACTGTCACTCATGGCAAAGTGGCTGGACGAGCTAGTGCAGCATCCGGCAAAGTGGGAAGTCCCATTGGACAAGACGCGCTATGAGAAAGCCGTGCCAGCGTTCTGGAACCAGTTCGTTTCGAACTCGACACGAATCGATTGTTCGCCGGAGGGGTTAAAGAAAGGACGATGCGTCGAGGCGAAGTGATGGCTATCGCCGTCAAGATCAAGCATGTTGCTTCCGCTTGTGGGGTCGTGGAAGGCAATACTCGTGGACAGATCAGACCTGTAACTCTCCTCCGAGTGCTTCCATCCGGTCCATCTTGCGTGAGGATATTCTTTGTTCCGGTCGCGGCTTCAGCGGGCTGTCATGCCGACCACCCGGATGGCGAGCTTCGTAACCTCACTCTACCGACGACGCAGCAGAACATGTTGGCTCCACTAGCTAGAACACTCGAAGTGCTCGTGGCGAGCAGGTGCCGCGCTGCTGGAATCTCAACGATGCAAGTCTGCCGCATATGGAACCTTCGAACACACTCTGGCCGTTCGATGCTGCAAAACTCGGAGCAAGCACTCCTGAGGACAAACTCCACTCAAGCAGCGATTGGCAACAAATTGGACGCATCATCAGAGAATGTCGCAAAACTTTCCGCAATCATCGCTCCTTGGGAACGCTAGCCCACATCGCCAACGCAGACGTCGAAGATGAAGACCACGCCTCCTCGAGCACGACATATGCCACCCCAAGCATTGTCCCGACTATACGTGAGCCTTGGCTCAAATCACGACATCTTGCCGTTACCGAGCTCAGCACCTATCGCGACTCGACCCAATGCATTCGCATTAATTTCTTCTCTCATCATTGGTGCCGCTGCAACTTTTCGAATCGCTCGCCTTTGGACACCCTATACCAAGCGCCTGGTCCGAGATAAGTCGAGGGCTTCTCACTGCAGGAGCCCTCTCGAACTGTGGGGCATGCCCAACCCGAGCTTCTGCGGGAAATTTGCTCGTTCTGCAATGGTATGGCGTGCGACGAAGTCTTTCAAGACTCCACAATGTTGCCACAAGGAGCCGATTCTATGCCTGCCACATGGCTGCGGCTATCATGTAGATCTTGCATGAGTATTTCTTTACTCGCTGTGTCAAAGTGTCAATCCTTTCTTAGACCTCTTGTGTCTCAGACTGCTCTTCAGCATGGCAGACAACCAAGCCAAACCATCCTTCGCGGAGACGATTGCTCCCACTGCAGGCTTGAAAGGGAAAGACTTCGACTCGACAGAGGCTTCGCCTGAGGGCACTCCATCGATACGCTCAGCAGTGCCAGTAACTGGGTCCGATACGCCTTACTCACCGGTCTTCTCTCCTACCCATATTGTCACGCCATCGTGGTGTCCTGGAACTCGCGAAACTCCAATCCGTCCGTACCCGAGCAGTCAGCGCTGCACTGTACAACATGTTTGTCCAGTCAGGCAACATCATCGAAGTGAACATATACCGAGAGGACGATCGGCCGTATTACATCCGTGGTAACAGGATCCTACTGGGGATCTGCTGCTTCAACATCATACTGTTGCCAATGGTCAAGTTCTACTACGTCTCGAAGAACAAGAGGAGGGAGGCGAGCTGGAGAGAAATGTCGGGAGAGGAGCAGGTGGATTATGTCAAGCATACCACGGGCGAGGGCGCAAAGAGGCTGGACTTTCGCTTTTCGCATTGATGATCTTGAGATTGCGCAGACGAGGTGTCGTGAGTTTAATGGTCTTGAATCTCACTGTAGTATGAGCCATACCCATTGGAATGACATATCTCGAAAGTGAGAGAAATCACCTCGCTTGAGTCACATATTTGCTAGCTCTCATCATCGCATGGTTCGCCTTCGGACAGCTGCCTCCGATATGATCCTGGTCGCAAGCAAGCAAGTCCAGATATTCCATCAGACTCTCCGTCTGCAGCGCCCAAGAGTGCCATGTCTTTTTTTGTGAACCCGACACCATTACAAATGATGTCAAGCTCTTCGAGATGTGATGGGAGGATCTCAGCCAGCGTCTTCTCGCCAGTCTTCAATCCATCACGTGAAAACAGTGTCAAGATCAAGTTCCAACGCAGAGTTGAAGGACTTTGGTATGACATGCAAACAGTGCCGCCTGTAGGTATGCATGTTGGTTGGCTCGACATGCCAGAGAAGCGTAGATGTAAGCTAGGAAAGCTAAATAGATGCATAGTCAAGCGTGCAAATAACCTTGTAAGGCGGCCAAGTAGTCGTACATGTAAGTCAGCAGTGGGTTGTCAAGGTAACTTGACGGGACTGTCAAATAAGCGTGTAGGTACAATATGGCGGCAAATAGTGGTACTGATTGGCGCAGAGCGGTGGGGGGTGAGAGAGGGAGCTTGCGACCGAACGATACCCCCCTGAGCGAGTGCCAATTTACCGCCGAAGTTTTCCCGTCAGAGGGCTGGAATTCCAGCTGAGCGCATTGTCTGATTGGCTGCATGTTATGCAGCAATGTTTACGCGCAGCGTGCTGAACGCTACGCGCACTGAATTGTCACTACTAACCTTACCTCTTAAATTGTTTATATACAGCAACACATTACATTATGGCTTCCTTTAGGCCCGCCGCAGGCGTAAGAAAAGAAAAGCTCTACGTAGTGGCCTCCGGAGGACCGCTAGAGGCTATATTGCATACGATGGCCGTAAGGGCACCGGTTGGCTATATAAATAGCAATTACAACATTCGGATAGTCGCATATCCATTACATTTACGCGTCTTCAATTTACTAGTTATAAGACAGTCCGCACTTTCTCGGCCCTTCCGTTCTACTTGTCCTTCTTTAAAAACTCTACCGTCTTTACTACCTATTATCTCTCTCTCTCTCTCTCTTTTAACACCCTCTCTCTCTTTTATCGCTGCCCTCTTTTAGCATTACTAACCACCGTCTTAACACATAGCAGCTATATAGCTATGGCTACAGTTGCGCCGTTAGGTAACGATCCTCTAGATCGTCTAAACCCTAACAAACGCCCTACGCCTAAAGATGCGCCTAATCTCCCTTTCGATCCGGAAGATAAGTTCGAATCAGATTACGATACCGACTACCCTAGCATAATTAAGTACAGTCGAGGTGAACACTAGCACTCGAAGAACTACTATATCGACAATCGTAAAGGTCGTAAGAAGTAGGTTAAGGTATACGCAACCTACCGTAGTATATAGCCTAGATTTCTACCTGCCTGGCTCGTAGCCCTAATAAACAAACTTTAGCGACGAGGTGTAGTCGGTAGAACGAATCGAGCAGGAACACCCGCATTAGCTCGTGCGCTACCGTTAGCGCCGTTAAAGATTAAAGGTAGTCCTAGGTTCCTTCTATCTATCTTAACTACGAACCTTCTATATAGTCTATTACCCTTCGATCTCGGAGCAAACCTAGTACCACCTATACTACGCCCTCTTATATAGGCTGCCCCGAAGCAACTACCTCCTACTTACTATCCTCGCGGCACGCTACTTATATAGAACTCCCTACGTAACAGACGTAAGAGCGTAGCTAACAGCCGTCTTAAGCGTTATAGGAATCGCGCTAGTAAAGACGACAATAACCCTCTACTAGATAACAACCCTCTACTAGATAACAACCCTCTACTATAAGGCCCGATGTATAGTCTACCTCTACTACCGCTATTACCCGTTCGCGACTACTTCTACTACGTCGATTGTACGTACCCTCGCATCTACCTAGGCTGTTAAGGTCCTTAGCGGGATAACACCTACTACTACTATACTAATAGTAGTCTCGACGTTAACTTATAGACTAAGGAAAAGTAGTGCATTGCCGGCTATTATAACTTTAAGCGCAGCGCCTTTAACCGCCGGACTATACGCGAGCATCTAACTAAATGTAATGCCTATAGAAGTACACCGGCTATTAACGGTGAATAGACCGAAGCGCCGGCCGGATACTTTAACGACCGCTCGTTATCCTATCGGCCGCTACTTTAATCCTCCGCTGCTCCACCGCTATCGTAGTCGTCTCGACCACCTTAGTTATCTATCCGCCTACTACCTTAGTTATCTGCTCGCCTACCGTACTAGAGTTAAGACGACGACGGCGGCTACGATCCAGATCGTAATGCCGGACGTAGAGCTACACGGCTCGGTTAAGCCGCTCGTAAGGACAAGGATTGTAAGCGTCGCTTAACTATAGAAGATCCGCCTCCCTTACTTACTAATCTCGATTAGCTAGCTGTCTCCGACTTTAATTAGCAACTAATTTAAAACTTCTATAAAGAGCTCGAGCAGGACAAGATAACATACTATAGCTTATATAAGGAGCGCTAGTTTAGTTAGGATCTAATAGACTTCTAGACCTAGAAGCAGATCTATAAGGACTGCCGCGGCGGCACTCGTAAAGGAAGTAAGAGAAAGAAGCCTATAGATCCTGCACTAATGTCTACGAACAACAACATAGATCCTAGCCCTATTAACTACGGCTTATAGGATCTAACTATAGTTAAGGAGATGCTTATCGCTCGCATCTATATATAGGTAGAAGTCTTCTAGATCCGCGGATAGTAGTAGGGTAGTCGAGGTTATACCGTTACCTTCTTACGAGATATAGTGCAGCTAGCTAACAAGCTGCCGAATCTGCCTAGAAACTTAAACGTTATCGTCTTAAAGCTAAAGGACGTAGACGGTAAAGTGTTAAGTAATAAAGAGACTATATCTCGTACGCGGCAGTTCTCGAGAGAGTTTACGGTACGTAGAGATATTGTTATAAGCTAGCTAAGGTATCTTAAGCGCTACTACCCTAGCTATTCCGACATCGCGATTAATAATAACCGCATTAACGACCTTCTAAGCAATAGTAGCATCCTCGATCGGATGCCTACTACTACATTCGATAATGCTAACGACGGCGGTGTAGACGCTACTAGTAATTAACGCCCTCGCACTTACCCTAAACTATAAGGAGCGAACTCGGCCGAGGTAGAAGCCGCTACTAACGCTAATGCCGACGACGATGATCTGGGCTTTAATAGTGGCGCCGTACCTAACGTCTACCCTAATTAATAAGATCTCGATCGACTCGTACAGCAAATCGGCGCTCGACGTACTAGCGCAGCGGCACCTGTCGGCGGTAGTTAGTAGCCGCAACAGCGCCTATAGTTGACATGGCCGGAAGTTAAAGAGACTCCTTTGTCTAAGTGGCTCGACAACTAGCTAATACTCTCGCTAGCGTTTCCTTCTTTGTTCCCTCGCGGCTAGGCTAAGTTTAATTAGCTACGCGAGCGTACTATTACCTTCCGCTAGTATTTACAACATCTAATAAGATACGACGATGGCCGCTTCGCTCGACACCCGCGTCTCCGTTACGTACTCTTTAATACCGAGATGCGCAATTAGACTCGTAGGAAGTCTAGCTTCTTTGTTAAGTAGTACCCTTAATATAAGGACCTTACCGTTAATAAGATTCGAGCTACATTCGACGCACCAGATAACCCTTAAGCTAAGGCTCTATTGAATTTAATCGTCCGCTTATCCGCTAGTCTCCGTAGAACTAAGGCATACTAGAACGGCATAAAGCGAAACCTCGAGACCTACTACTACGCTCTTATAGGCCCCGGTTGCTTCTTTACGCTTAGTCCAGCCGACCTTTAATAGGATTTACTAGCAGCTCTTATACCGAACTACCTTGCATAGCTTAATAGTACACCGTAGGAGCGTATTAAGATTGCGCGCGACAACCTTCGCGATAACCCTTACATCGCCGTTTGTTACTTCCATCGTCGAGTACAGGCCTTTATAGAGACTATTATTAAGCCGAAGTTCTGTGTTAAGGACTACTGGTTCCGCTACGAGTTTTAAGGTCGTAGAAGTATCTATATCTATAGCTTCTTCTAGTCGGACGCTCTGCCTAAGAACCCCGACATAGCAACTAAGGGTAGTCGAATAGATTTCACGAGGCTATAGGATCGTTATCTTAAAGCGAACAATCCGGAGCCTCTACGCACTAAGGCTACTACCGCCCGTGGTGCTATTAACTCCTCCGGAGCTAATCTTACTAACACCTTACGAGATCTCTCTAATGTAATCAATCGAGTGCAGCGCCACAAGTGCACTAACTACTACCAGCGTCGTAAGAAGGGCTAGAATGCTAACGACAACACTACGTTCTGCCGCTTCTACTTCCCTCGTAAGATTCAAGAGGAAGCTAAGACGAGTAAGAAGCGTAATCCGGTGTATCTAATGTTTTGCGCATAGAGCAACTAGACTATGTTGAACTACTTCGCGCCGGTCATCTCGCTTAGCTAGCTTACAAACTGCGATATGTCTCCTTGTACCTTAGTGCACGCCGTTATCGAATACATGGCCAAGTACTGCAGCAAGGCAGAAACCTCTTCTTAGCCCTATAATTAGATAGTAAAGGCCTTAGTTCCTTACGTTTCGAGCAACCGTCCGGTGATCTTACTTGTCGCTAAAGCGATAAACAAGCTAATTAGCGACCGTAACTAGACAGCGTAAGAAGTTTGTTATCTCCTTAATAGCGACAATCTCTAGTTCGGCACTCGTACTATCGTTACTATCGACTGTCGGCTACTCGAACAACAGACTCGCCCTCTTACCTTAGAAGATTAGTCTAGTAATAGCGAAGGTAATTAGCCTACAACCAACGCCGGCAAGTCCGTCCTTTAGAAGTATATAGGCCGCAAACCTAGCTAAGAAGACATTAGCTACTTTAAGATCCTCGTCGACTACGATACTAAGCTAGTACAACCTAAGCCTCTCGTTCGCGGAGCACAGCGGTTGTTAAACTACTTCCTACGATATAAGGACAATCCTACTAAGCCTAGCTACGTCGACTACTATCGCACTAAGATCGTGCTCTACTATGCTTTCCGCGAGTATCTAACACTGCCGGTTACTCTACTCGATGCCGACGGCGAGGAGTTTATATACGACAGCTAGTAAGCGGCTTACGAGTTCTATTAACAGAACTATGTACATCCCCGTAATTATCTAGAGCCCCTTTAACGACCGGCCCAAATGTAAGAGTTAGATAAATTTAAGGAGCGCGAGGACAACGAGGAAGAGACTAAAGCATACTAGACTAAGCTCGATAGGGCTCGGCGTAAGAATTAAGGTAAAGATATTAAAGAGCTCGGTAATCGTCTAATAGATCGTAACGCCGACTAGATGCTATATGTTAGTAAGTAGTCTGCACGCTATCTAAACATCGCCGCCTACCTAGGTCGCAACTACTAGCTTAAGGAAAAGATTACGAATCCTAGAAACCTCGACGTCGACTTATAGGCTACTGCCGAGAAAGACAACCTTAATCTAGAGCAGCGCCTAATCTACGATATAGTGCTTAACTAGTACTAGGAGATCATCGCCGGTAAGCAGCCCTTATAGCTACTACTTAATGTCGATGGGCGTACTAGTACCGGCAAGTCGTTCGTTATTTAGCTTATGTCCGCTTATCTTTAAAAGGCGGCTCGAGCAGCTAGTAAGAAAACTCTAGTTATAAGGCTCGCCCCTACCGGTGTTACGGCTTATGCAATTAATAGACAGACCCTCTACAAGCTCTTTAAGTTGCCTATTAAGAAGGGTGTTAACTTTGCTAATTTAAGTGCGAACGTACTCGCTAAGATACGTACGACTCTCGATAGTATATACTTCTTTATTATCGATAAGAAGTCTATAATCGGTTTAACGTAGCTAAGCTACGTTAATCGTCGACTTAAGCAGATTATGGTTTTAGATCTTCCCTTCGGTAGCGTTAATGTCGTACTAGCCGGTAACTTCTTTTAGTTGACTCTAGTAGGTTAGAACCCGCTGTTCGCACCCTTAGCTAACCTCTAGATGGTCGACGATATCGCTAGACAAGTCGTATACTACGCCTTTAATAAGACTATCGAGCTTACTCGTCTCGTCCGATAATAGGGCAATGCGTAGAAGCTATTCCGTAAAGCTCTCGAAGGACTACGTAATAACGCTATCGCTAAACCCTAATAGTAGCTGCTCTCTACTCGTACGGCTGGACAGCTTCTAAGCGTTAAGCGTTACTCGTTCCTTAAGGCAACGAGAATCTACTATAGGAATGCTTAGGTTAGCGAGCGTAACGAGCAGCGTATAAAGGAGGTTAAGACAGCAGCTATAAAGCTTATTGCTACGTATAATAATGAAGTCGTCGGTAAGCGCGCTTTAGTAGATAAGGCCGGCCAGCTTAAGTAAGAGATTATAGTGTCGATTGGCTGCCGTATTATGCTACTCGAAAACATCTGGATCGACAGCGGCTTAGTTAACGGTGCTTAAGGGACTCTTTACGACATTAAGTAGGCTACTGGCACGACTGATCCTCGCGCTGTCCTTCCTTACTGCCTAATTATCGCCTTCCTAGCCGAGGACTACACTAGTCTATATCTCGAGGAACTACTAGATAGCTAAGTCGTTGTTCTAATCTTTACGAGCCGCCGCAACTTCTACCGCGGAGGTTAGGAGCACCATCGTAAGTAGTTTCCTATACGTCTAGCGTTCGCTATAACTGTCTATAAGGCGTAAGGAATAACGCTTGACTACGCTGTCGTCAACATTAGCGAGAAGGAGCATGTTCCTAGCTTACGATACGTTGCAGTCTCCCGTATTAAGACCTTAGATACCCTTATGTTCGAGAAGCCGTTCGACTACTTACTGTTTTCGAACATTTAGTCGACAACCGCTCTCGTACGCTAGGCGGACATTGACCGTCGAAGTAGTTAGCGCATATTGCTAGAGCATAGCAGCCAGAATGACACTTAAGAGACCTAGCTTCCCTCTACGCATATCTTACGTTAAGCTTTACGCTAGGCATCCGACCGCCTAGGTCTCGGTGTAAGCTAACAGTAGCAACTATTTAGATCGATCGAGGAGCGTATACGTGCTACATTTAATGCTAATGCTATAGAGCGAATAGCTACGAATAAAGAGGCTACTCGGCAGGCCGCTAAAGAAGAGCTCTATAACGTTACCCCTCTATCTAAGCGACGCCGCAAACTTAACTAACAGCAGCTAGACGAAGGTGCTAAGGATAAGGATAAGGATAATAGCGATCTAATAGATAAGGATAACGACGACGAGTTGTAAGGGCTAAAGGCCGGTTCGTAGATGCTATAAAGGTAGGGTTTTAAGCAAGTACGTAGATTGTAACAATGAACAGACCTTTAACTGTAATTAGAGCCTCTAGTCCTTCGCCGCCGCCGTAAAAAACCCTATTGTAACTAATATCGATAAAAAGTTAGAGGAGTTCTTAGCCCTCTAATTAGCCTAACGTTTAACACCGGATTCGTTACTTCTAGCTTCCGTACGAGTCGTTTGTATAAGTAATAGATATCTACGCATTAGTCTAGGATCTATACCAAAACCCTAGCCTCCCCTTCCCCTATTTACTCTCGACTCTTACCTTAATATACTACAACAACTTCACTGCCTCTAATTATTCGCGGTAGCTCCGTATAGCTTAGTAGTTAGTACGTTAGCTTAAGGACTACTTATCCTCTCGTCCGGTTTATTAGCTCTAGGCGCTTCCCCTTAAGTAAGGGTTGCACCGATGGTCGTAGGTTTAATTCCCTCGTAGGTTTAATCCCCTTATAGGTTTTAATCCTTTAATAGTACTTATAGTTATTGTCCCGTACCGATACGGGGTAGATGCTAGCCTTAAACTATGCACCAAATTCCTGCTTATAAGCTATATATTCGCTTTAGTAGGCGCCGTAAGGCTTTAACCGTTCTAAACGGACATCCTATATTAGATTAGATAAATTGTTAACTAGAAGCTACACTTTATCTTCGGAAACGTTATAGTTAAAAGGAAAAGGGTCTCTCTATACTTTATCTTCGGAAACGTTATAGGCTACAGTCCCTGTTTAGGCTAGCTTCGGCTGTCGGAAGGGAGATAACCTCGGTTAGAGGCATTCTTCTTTTGCCCTTTTGAAAACTACTAAGTCCAAAACTACTAAGTCCAAAACTACTAAGTCTAGCTCTTAAAAACGACTAAGTCTAAAACTACTAAGGCCTATTCTAAGCTCTTAAAAACGACCAAGTCTACTACCTCTACTACTACTAAGTCCTTTCCTTTTGCTTTAGTGCTAATCTAAGCCCTTTAGATCGTTTAAGGCAGTCGATTCCGTGTGCGGTAGTGGTCGTATAGCGTGGCGCTTAAGCGCTTTTGCGCTTAAAGAGTGAATTCGCAGAAGGTGACGTTACAAATTGAGTTTTGGTCACGTGGATGACGACTGTTGTTGCCTGAGGCGTTAAATTGGCACCTGCGCCCACGAATCGTCAAGACGATAAGCATATTAGTCCATCAGAAGATCTTGTAGTCAAGCACGACACGGTGGTACTCGAAAAAGCACAAGTATGTCATTGATATTCATGCCATCTACCAACATCTATTTCCATCTTCACCGCACAATCACAAATTTCGCCTCAAGAAACTCATCGTCAATGATGCATTTCCTTGCCGCATTCCCTCGCTGCATTTCCTCACTACAATCCGCCACTCATCATCAAGGGCTTGATGTACTCCTCCTGAATCTGACCCGTCACTTCACCAAACCGCTCGATTGTACCACGGCCTCCAATAATCCCGTTCATCTCTTCGATGAGTCCCTGCAGCTTTCCATCATTCAGACGGAGGTCGTTCGATGTCGGGCTGTCGACAATGATCTGATAGAGACTGGCGAAGGGGTGCGCAAGATCCTCGCGGGGTCCAGCTTGTTCTGTTCTCCGGTGTCCTCATCGGAAGGAGGAGAGCGTCCACCTGGAGCAGACACAGGTCCTTCAGCAGGATCATCAAGGTCCATGGCACTGGAGGTATCCTGATCCTCACCAGGAGCGTCAGGATTATCGAACGTAGCACTAGTGAAGACATCTTCATCGTCGACGTCGCCCTGAACTGGAACGGTAGCATCGGGTTCGTAGACGAAGCTCATGGCTGGGTTGTAAATCGACTTGTCGTCAATAGTGACGCTCAGTAGGATGTCGTCCATTGTCTCGTAATACTCATCCGCCATATCGAACTTGGCGCTGTTCACATACCACGACTCGATCAGCAAGTTGTTCTCAGCATCGTTCGTAATGCGGCAGCTGATGGAGATGGAGTGACCGCGGGTGGAGTGGGTGAAGTGAGAGCAGACGAAGGGATAGCTGCTGGAGCGGGAGCTGCTGAAACGGGAGCAGCTGAAGTGAGAGTTGCCGAAGTGAGAGTTGCTGAAGTGGGAGCCGATGAAGTGAGATCTGATGAAGTGAAGATCGTATCACTGAGCAAGCTACCCGTTTGCTTGTGACGGCGATCCACCATGGGCCCGAACATCCATATGGCACCGGAAGATCGAGACGGCCACAGGCTAGAAGTCGCATGCACTATGCGTTGGATTGTTATGGATCACACACGGCGAGCGTCCATACTCTCGCTAGTACCTCTTTCTTCGTGATTGGCTGCAGTCGGAGACCTTTTAGCGGAGGACACTTTGTCTCGGACAATTGACGCAGCATGTACGATTTCGCAAACAATGGCAATCATGGTCTTCAGCATTGCTGCTACCACGGCGCTTCCCTGCGGAAGAGGCCTGATACTTTTCAATACAAAGGGGTTAGTCATTTGCCTGCGATGCTGCATGAAGCGGGCTCTGCTCATGCGAGCCAAATGTCTCGGGGGAGTACAGTCGGAAAGAACACTCGGATAAACTCGTATAGCTCGT